>JALLPC010001013.1:0-10626 GCA_036940045.1 Stephanocyclus meneghinianus | reverse complement strand
TTCGTGGCATCTTGGATTGTGAGTGGTCGATGGGTGGTGCAGTGCATTTTGGCAGTTATGGTACGTACCTTGTAGATACCATACCTTGTACTATATCTATTGTACTGCATGAATGAAAAGATAAAATGTGGATATGATAATAACATGATCCTTTTCAAAAATCATATCTATTTCAAATATTACAGCAAAAAGGATCAGATTTTTGAATAGAATGAGATTCTTGTGAACACATAGAAAATATACTAGTTCCTACATTAAATGGAACAGATTTTCCGAAAAGATCAGATTTTTGCATCTGAACCTTTTCGAGAATCTGATCCTTTTTGAGAATCTGATCCTTTTTAGCTTGAATCTCGAACAAAGGATCAGGTTCTTAAAAAAACATAAGATACCAGATGGCTGTAATAATACACTCTTTCAAACACGATAAAAGATGATTAATCATAATCAAAAGGTAAATAATCATGTAGAATAAAAATAATTTGCTTAGGGCATCTCTTAATAGAAAAATGAATAACAGGAATACGTAACATCACTATTCCTGTCTTACTTTTTTAGTGAACTTTCTGTGAGGTCATGAGCAAGAGTCATGCGACACTTATTTTTACGCATTTATTAATATGCCGTATAGATAATAGGACTTGTTTGAAAAACTAATGATAGATACTGCTGTACTTCTATCATTTTGTTATGTCCCCTGTTGTTTACACCAATTTGTTGTGGTAGGAGGCTTTCTACCGTCTTGCCCACTCAACGCCCACTTTTTGTCAAGCCAACCATGACAAACCTCCAGTGGCTTCTGGTTCAATGGCTTTTGGTTTGGCGGGATTCGGTTCCATGGCTTCCAGCTTGGCATCTTGCTTCCTGAACAGCGGCTTTTTAGCTTGGCTGTGCCAGCCAATAGTTTTTGGTTCATCATGGCTGGTTCCATAGTTTTGCCACAGCTGGTTGAACATCAGGCTTTTCTATGGTGGGTTCAACAGCAGCAGGTGACATGACAATCAATCAATTCAAAGAATTAATTAATATAATTACATTTTAGCTATTACCTAGTTAATCAGTTTTGTATATTAAATAAAAACCAAATTAGTTTACAAGCAAAAAATTTTTAATGATATNTTATTCTTCTTCCCTGCACTGTCAGGGTGTTTTGAACAAGCCATAGTGTCAATAGCAGTTTTTCATGGCATCGATGCGGTTTTTATAGTGCCGATGCAGTGTTTTTGATGCTATTCCGGTTATCTATCCCCGACTGGAATAGATTGAATGTCATCTATTCCAGTTATCAACTCCTAGATAGACTGAAACGTCACAAGACTCAAAAACATCACGTGACATCACCTATTCCACTGTCAAGAGATGCCAAGTATGTATTAAGAGTTGCCCTTAATTAATAATGTTTAAATTTATTTTGCATAACTACAATTCATGCAAGAAATTATGACTTGAGCCAAGATTAAAGATTACGGTCTTACCATCCCATTTCCCTTACCTTCTCATCGCTCCTTGTGATGAAAGTTTTACATGGGACTCTGCACCAAACCACTAAAATATAAAAAACACTCAGGTGGACATTCGAGCTGTAAAATGTCAAGATTTAGAAAAAAAGACATATACGTTCCACTTCATGATGTCAGAGGAAGCCATTGAAATTGGAATAATGGGGGAGAAGCTTTTGTAATGTCGCCCAAGCAAATTGATCCTCCACACTGCCTGAGAGCAAGCAAAGTTTTGCATCACCTCTGTCCTTCTTGCACTCTTTTGTAGACCGGAGATAGTGATAGACAACAATATTTCTTGGAAAGAAGGGATTTCCAGGACAAACTTTGGATTTCCATTGAAACGAATTAAGATATTTCGATAAATCATTTTGAATTTGGCCCAGGGAATCAGTTGGAAAATTTTCCTGCGTGCTTAAGATGGCTATTGACTGTGATGAAATTGTGTCTTCAACTCGAAACATGAACCGCTTAGTAACAGGAAGAGGATCGTAAACAGCCTGGCCAGCATTTCCAAAAAAAATTCGTTGGATGGGAAATGCACAGAAAGAAGACTGCAGGTGATGATTCAATGACTCCAAGCCAGCACCATCGGGCATAACAACAAAATCATTCACGTCCAGAAATGCTATGGCGTCATGATTCATCTGGTGCAACTTGAGGCACTGTGAAAATGCTGCTGCCTTAGACAATGGATCTCTTTTACTTCCTGGAAAGTGTATCACTTCTACAGGTACAGTTTGACTTTTTTCCTCGCCCCATTGTCGCATCCAAAAGTCATCAGAGAAATCAACCAAGTAAATCTTGGAAAATCCTACCGCAAAATGATAGTCAACCCACTCATCTACGTATGCTTCGTCATCTAAAACAACAGTACATATTGCATTTGACACAGTTTTCGATGCCACAGTGCTGAGTTGACGAAAGTGAAGATTGGGCGAATCATACAATGAATATTTTGTATTGATAGACTTAAGCTTGTCCCATGCCAAAGAATCGATTCTTTCCAAGGTCGGATTGGACAATAAAAAAAAAGATCCATAGTAAAGTATTGATGGCGACAGAGCAAACCATGATCGTGAACAAAGGAAGAAACACACCTTGTTGTGTTGTGGAACCCGACCTTATTCTTGGCTTTCTCAACTAGCTCATTCCTGCTTTTCACCAGGGCCTCGCCCGACATTGTTGCGCGCCCTCTCATACGTTTTCCAATATACTCTTTATGGCTCTTACAGTGGTGGTGAAAAAACAACGCAACATCTGACGGGAAGCGTCGATTTTGCCATTTCGGAGAGATTTCGTCACCATTTGTGTCTACTTGTTGGAACCCAGCTTTCAAGAATGTGTAGTGAGGATGATGAGTTACAGTCCAATTCACAGCATCAACACTGGAGATAGTTTTGACATGTTGGTCAACCGCATGCAAACCCTGAAACCTCTTTGTGACTGGCTCTGGGCTGTATTGAAGACGTCCATTCCATGAATGAATTTGCCAATTTATACTGATCGCGCCTGTTTCGCAGTACTCCATCAGAAATGACTTTATCGTAGAATGCTTTTTGAGAACTAAGTACTCGTCTGCGTCAAAAAAACCCACCCATCGATAACGACCCAGTAGATAATTTTGACCGCAATGTTGATATGACGACCCCTGCTTGTCTTGGCCTGGGTAAGAAAGCACAGTAACTTTGCCATAGAGTCGTGGACGACGGTCAAGCCAACCGTGACCAAGATCAAACGAGTCTGTATTGTCGTAGATATAAATGTGTGCAAATCCCAAGCCCAAATGATAGTCCAACCACTCATCCAAATAATATTCCTCGTTGGACACAATGATACAAATAGCAGCGGTGTCCATTTCTATTTTCGAGGAGCTTATCTTGGAAACTTGTTTGTGTCGTTTCCAGCTGCAACTAAAAAGCTGATTGAGGCCCGAAAGATTGTCAACTTCATAAGACGGAACGCATGGAAGATCTATTATTTTCTCCAACGCCAGCTTGGTTGTAGTAGGATCGCCACATCCAAATAACGAGACTGATTCATCAGGTTGAACTCCAAGCGCACAAACATTTGAATCGAATTGAACTGAAATCCACTTCCTTTTCAGTTGAGGAACTAAAACAGCTGTGATAAAGCTGCGTTCGGCCATACTGGATTTCATCTTGTTGCGGGTCAGCTGGCTCAAAAATTCGTCTAGGTGTATAAATCGCTCTGTCGCCCATATTTGCAACGCGCTATATGATCCATATGCAATATCTTGCATTGCACACAACAAACATGCATAAAGATTGAGGGGAAATTAATGAAGGAGTGAACAAGATTCCCCGGTTTGCAGGGGTGAAAGACTCACAGATTTCTTCTCTCATACCCTCACTGAAACCATCTCTGAAAGAAGTCGTAGGTGAGCCCGAAATAATAATGCTCTGTCTCCATTTGTCCTTATGTTTGTCCATGATTTCTATTGGCGTTGTATATGCAGCATCAGACCTAAGTGCAGCGACGTAATCATACGTCACATCGTTTTCATGCTGAGTAGTTTCCATCAGATTCCAAGCCAATTGAAGCCCATCCCAAGAATGGATGAGTTCAGGAAAGTAGACCCAATGACCTGACTTATCCTTCAACAAATGCATCTTCAAAAGCAAATCCTTATGCCGTACAAAAGATTCATCCTTCGTACTTGTAACGAACTTTACCGTAGGGGCATATGAGCCATGAAATGCATTAGCGATATCAATGACAGCCTGCTCGAGGAGGTAGGTATCATTCGCATAGACAAAACCACTGCGCCCTGGATGCGAGGGTGCTTCGTCAAACTCTTGCAGATTGATGTGTACAAAGTAATCACATTGCGAAAGTGAATTTGGCTTGATCACGTTTTCTTTCAATGTAGGGAGAACAATTGAACCGAATGATCGCGGCGTGCCATAAAGTAAGACAGCGCATTTTGGTGGGGCTGTTTTGGAAACGGGAAAGATAATTTGTTACTTATACATCAGATATTTGCAATCACTAATTATCTCGCAGACATTATTGATATCTATCTTACCACGGGGAGTAAATTTGGATAAATATAAGAATTTAAGAATGCAAAGATGACCTGCAGCCAATACACACAGTACTAGATAACTCCGCCTCTGCAATAAACGCATCTTCCTCCGCAGACCAGACAAGCACACGATAGCCGCCTTCATTGCAGCAGTTCCAATCTCTAGGAAAAACGAAGCACAACTGAAGTGACGAAGCAACATGAATACAGGAAGGAAGCAAAATGCGTGAGTCTGCTGTGTGAAAAGAATTGCGCACTGGTCGCGGTTGAGAGTGGGCATCAGAGGGCACATACTTCCTAGTCATTGTTCTGTTTATTTGTGGGGCGGTTTGCCGCAGTAAACGGGTATGGTCCTCTTGTATGGTACACAATGCACGCTTAGTAGGTACAATAGCCTATGTAGCAGATCTGCATCGTGATATATTATATGTCCGTCATTTTTTATTGCACAACAGTAAATACCATACCATACCACACCAAATAAATAATGAAAACTGTTGGGACACAAATGATGTGTAAACTGGACACAGCGGATACACAGGTAGATATGGATGTATATGGGACGCAGCACAGACATAAGTCACGATCATGGGCACAAGTGGTTTCAGAATAATGAGGGCACATGTCTGAGGGTCATTATTTAGTAATTAGTAGTTCACCAATTACCAATTACGAGACAGTGTGGAACTGAAAACATCCATCCCGCGTGGCCTTAGGTTGGGGTGATCCCCACCATCTAGCTCCGGTGGATATTATTCGCCAACATAATTACTAAATAAAAAAACTGCGGTTGCTACTATGGGCACCGACAACTCTGCATCAGCCGGCGAGCAGAAGCCTAACATCAAGAATGAAGGCAACAACGGAGGCAATGCCCCCGGACGTCGATTCAACGCCAGGCGATTCGTAAAGAAGGAACGGTTCCAAGGAGCCCACCCCGATCTCGCTGGCTTCGTATTCGAAACCGGTACTAACCGTACCAATCAAATAGCCAACTTCACCGTCGTGGACACAAGGATCAGAGCCCTCGTAGGCCAGCAGTTCGATCCGTACGTCCTCGAATCCATCGAGAAGATGAGGAAAGTCTCACCGCCCGAGCCCACTATCACGGCAGAGGCAGACGGGTCCGTATCAAAGGTCGAGGAGATCAAATACGGAAAGAAATATGATCGTTGGCTAACTAGATCCGAGAAGGTCGAGAAAGAGATGAAACAAGTTTATTCAATCTATTATGGCCAGTGCGATGAAGACATAAAGTCTAGCCTGGCAGAAGATCCGACGTTCAAGGTCGTCAACGAGGAGAAAGATTTGATAGGTCTTTACAAGATTCTCCAAAGTGTGAACTTTAGCTACCAACCAAGTCAAGAACCCATCCTGACGATGTGGAATGCCAAGAAGGACTTCATCAACCTGAGGCAACAAAGGCACCAGAGCGTACAAGAGTACTACGAGCGTTTTCTGGCCCTCCGAGAAGTCAACGAGACACTCAACACGAACATCCACGACGACCTCGGGTTCGTCGACGCAATCGCACGCGAAAACGGAGAGGACGTGTCAACCCTGTCAGAAGATAAGAAAACGGAGTACATGACACAGGGCTGCGACAGGATGGCCGCCATACACTTCCTGATGGGAGCTGACCGTGAGAGATACGCAACAGCCATCGAGGACTTCGAATGCGCCTATCTCATGAATCGAAAAAACACCTACCCAAGGACGCTGCACGACGCGTACACCCTAGTAAAGGGGTGGAAGAAGTCCGCGGGTGGCAAGAACAGCGCAACGAACATGGGTGTGTCATTCAACACTGTGGGTGATGATGACGATGGCACTGCTCTTGTGAATCAAGGCAAATCGTACCATGGCACCCCGTGCACACGATGCGGCAGGAGAAACCACCCAGTGGAAAAATGCATTGCCAAGAGGCACGAGGACGGGACTGTGCTGCACATCAGCGGCGACACCGGTGAATGGACAACTGAGGCAGATGAGGTTAGTAATGTTAACAAACCCCATGATCATGATGGCCACGTCTGTGAACTAATGTTCATCAACTCTGACATGACTCCCAGCAACCCGAAGTCGTGTTCTAACAACGGAATACCTCGCACATGGATTCTTCTCGACAGCCAGTCCACCATCGATGTGTTTAGCAACGGCGACCTGTTGGAGCAGATAGAGGAGGTGAAAACAACAATGCACATTCGGTGTAATGCGGGGGTAAAGAACACAAGATTGAGGGGATACCTATCTGGCTACGGGTGGGTATGGTATTTTCCACAGGGAATCGCAAACATCTTGTCTCTCAGCAGGGTAAAAGAAAAATTTAGGGTGACATTTGACAGCGCCACAGACAACTGCTTTCATGTACACAAGGGAGAAAAAACACTCAAGTTTCGTGAGGCAATGCGGAGATTATATTACTTTGACACCGTGGAGCGTCATGAGGACTCGACCGTGCTCATAAATACGGTGGACGAGAATAAATCTAAGTTGTCAACTTACGATTACTCTAGAGCGAAGCTAGCCAGAACCATACAACGCAGAATAGGGCGGCCAGCCACCCGAGACTTTGTCAGCTATGTGGAGAACAACCTAATCCCCAACTGTCCCATAACATCCCAGGACATCCGCAACGCCGAGTTCATCTGGGGTCCTGACCTCGGAAGCCTGAAAGGAAAGACTGTCCGCTCAGCGCCTGAGGCAGTGCGAGCACGGTCTCACCCCATTCCTCTACAGATTATGACACAGTACAAACATGTTACACTGTCAGCAGACGTGATGAAAGTCAACGGTATACCTTTTTTAATGACTATATCTAGACACATAAAGTTCGGCTCAGCTGGTAAGCTTGACAACATGTCCAATCCCACCATCCTAAGCCACTTCAAAGTGGTGGTGGGTGTATATGCAAGCCGCGGTTTCCGCGTGGCCATCATCCTTGCCGACAACCAGTTCGAATCAATGCGAGGCGACCTGGCAGATCTAGGGGCAGTCATCAACGTGGTCTCCCGCGACGAACATGTGCCCGAAGTCGAACGGTACAACAGAACCATCAAGGACAGAGTCCGTGCCGCATACAACATGCTTCCCTTCCAGTTTGTACCTCCAGTGTTCATAGTTGAACTTGTGTACTCGCAAGTGTTTTGGCGCAACATGTTTGCATTAAAAGGCGGGATCTCCCACACTCAAAGTCCCTCAGAACTCGTCCTGAACCGTAAACTGGATTTCAACTCTCACTGCAAAATCGAGTTCGGTGAGTATGTTCAAACGCACGAGGAGCATGATAACAGTATGGGCGCACGTACCGTGGGGGCCATCGCCACTCGCCCGACAGGGAACACACAAGGAGGGTATTACTTTATTGCTCTCGACACGGGACGAAGAATCAACCGACGTGACTGGACATCACTTCCAATGCCATCAGTGGTCGTCGATCAAGTGCACCGTCTCGCCCGGCGCGCCAAAGCTCATCGACAACTCGCATTCACCAACATCCGCAACGAAGATCTTGACATAGTGTACCAAGGACTACCAGATGAAGAGGACGACCACGTGCTTCCCAACAACATTGGTCAGCCCGCAGGAGTGGGTGCTGCCGAGAATCATGACACAGACAACGACGACGAATCATACCAGCCAGCAAACGATGACGGCGGCGACTACAATGACAGCGACGGTGGCGACAGCAATGCCAACACCGACAACGACAGCGATAACAGCTATGTCAACAACGAAGACAGCGATGACATCGAGAACGATGAGACGGATGACCAGGACAACGCACTTGATCCAGAAAGCACAGGAGTGGATGACCAAGAGCAAACCGCAGGAGTGGACAATCAAGAAGTCGAAACTACAGGAGTGGACACACTCAACGACATCGAAAACACAGAAGTGGATGAACAAATCCCTAATGAATCAGAAGATCAAGACATCACACACAACGAGGACGAGAACGAAGAAGAAACAGTCCACGAGCGAACCTACCAAGTGCCCAATCAAGGCGTCAGAATGAGCCTAAGAAATCAACCACGTCGCGAATACAACGTCTTTGGAACTGAAGGCATCAAAAATCAGAGTATCATGCTGTTGCAATTTGATGAGAACATGAACGCACAGGAACAATCCCTAGAAGAAGACGAGGCAGAATGGTTATTTCTCACCGAGACCCTCGGGTGGAAGGAAGGGCTGCCAGAAGTCGAAAGAGTGCAACAGCAGGCTGAACTCAACATGGATGCAGTGTCTCTCCTCGCTGAACACCTCTTCCTGACGGAACAAATGGGCTGGCGGAAGGGACTAAAAAAGTTTCAAGAGCGCGGTGAGGAGGCCATGCAGACAGAACTAAAACAGATACACGACATGGATGGCTTTCAACCGAAACACTGGTTCGAACTTACCAAGGAGGAGAGGGCTCGTGCACTCAAATACTTAATGTACCTAAAGGAAAAGAGGGATGGAAATTTGAAGGGCAGAGGATGCGCTGACGGAAGGCCGCAGAGGGTGTACACTCCTAAAAGTGAGACATCATCGCCCACCGCATCCCTAGCAGGAATGATTATGACATGTGTCATTGATGCATATGAGGGACGCGATGTGGCCACGCTCGATATCCCTGGAGCATTTTTGCAGACTCGGATGCCACCTACTGAGGATAAGGTGCACGTGGTATTGGACGGAAGAATGGCTGAACTACTGGCAAAGATATCGCCGGAAACTTACCAAGAGTACGTACACCACAAGCGCGGACAGGCATTCATCTACTGCCTCTTGAACGTGGCCCTGTACGGTACCCTCAAGGCAGCTGCACTATTCTGGAAGAAACTGGTGAAAAGTCTCAAGATGAGAGGGTTTGCAATCAATCCATATGATTGGTGCATTGCAAACAAGATGGTAAACGGAAAACAACTCACCATTGTATGGCACGTTGATGACCTCAAGATCTCTCACATGGAATCGAAGGTGATTGATGATATCATCAAGTCTCTCAATGACGAATATGGGAAGGTCGGCGAGATGACCGTACGTCGTGGAAGATTACACGATTACCTTGGAATGACGCTAGACTTCTCAAAAAAGGGAAAATTCACAATTAACATGGAGAAGTACATCAGTGAGGTGATGAAAGAGCTCCCAAGTGACATGGATGGAAGTGCCAGCACTCCGGCGGCAGACCATCTATTCAGAACAAGGCAAGACGTGCCTAAACTGGATGTGGAACGGTCCGACTTGTTCCACAGGGTGACTGCCCAGTTGTTGTATGCGTGTAAGCGTGGACGACCGGACATTCATACCGCCATCGCATTTTTATGCACCAGGGTCAGGGAGCCCGATGAAGACGACTACAAGAAGCTGGCACGGGTGATCAAATATCTCCGGCGCACCAAGTTCCTCACACTTACAATGGAAGCCGCACACCTCGATCAAAACCACTGGTTCATTGACGGTGCTTTCGCCGTACACGATGACATGAAGAGCCACTCAGGCTCGTACATGACATTTGGCAAAGGAATGATGAACGGCTCATCAAACAAGCAGAAGATCAACACAACCAGCTCGACGGAGGCGGAAACAGTGGCCGTGCATGACAACATGCCGTCCATTCTCTGGACTCGCTATTTTCTCAAAGAGCAAGGATACCCGCTCCTGCCAAGCGTCATACATCAAGACAATCAAAGCGCGATAATGCTCGAAACAAATGGCAGGGCCTCAAGCAGCAAGCGCACCAGACATATGAACATACGTTATTTTTTTGTTGCCGACTGCCAGGAGCGGGGACAAGTAAAAATCCAGTACTGTCCCACAGACGAGATGGTGGGAGACTTCTTTACGAAACCTTTGGGGGGCGCGAAGTTCCGGCGGTTCCGCAACATCATCATGAATTGCGAACGTGATGAACATGGCATGGTGGACAGGGATGCACTGTTGTCAGAACACTACCAGAAAATTATGGAGCGTAAGAGAAGCCCCGATGATGAGCCCACTGCTTCTAAAATATCAAGAACAGTGACCTCACAGGAGTGTGTTGGGACACAAATGATGTGTAAACTGGACACAGCGGATACACAGGTAGATATG
>JALLPC010001012.1:0-10628 GCA_036940045.1 Stephanocyclus meneghinianus | reverse complement strand
TTTGTGTATACAGTAGATAGTGCTACTAGAAATACAACCAACTGGTGCAGCACATTTTAAAGCAGGCACTGCAAATTCAAATTCATTTTATCCCTAGTATTAAATGAATGCCAAATGATATGTTTGCCATGAAATCTTGTTTGATGTGTGTGTGCTACTTTCGGATGCTCCTATTGGCATCCACAAATACAGAGCGACCATCTTTCTGGAGCACAGTTCACACTTTGCATCGCCCCCCTCTGTGAGAGCATTCATGGGTTGAGTGTTTTATAATTATCAAGGCAAATTTCTTTTTAATACAGGAAGGCAATGCATAATAGCATCACAACAGCAGGTTGAAAGGAACCAAATTTCTCATGGTAAGCTGAATGTGTTCACAATCCTACTGTACTCGAAGCATTGTTGAATGTTGTGAAGCATGGCAGAAGTTGTTGAAGTAGCCTCATCAGGGCCCAGAAGCTGCGGTAGATATATCTGTGCAACTGAAGTCATCTCGCATTTCCTGGCAAGTACCCTCTGAACAATATTCAATGAGTTGTATCATTTCTCATGATATTACGTAGAAATGAGTACTTGCTCCCTGTGTCACGACACAGATGAATGCTATATAGCTACAAAATAATGCAATCTATCAATCCAAATCCATGCCCTTCTCCACACTCTCACTCTCATCTTCCTTCCTCTTCTCCCGCTTCTCCTTACTCGACCGAATCACCGCTTCCAACCTCGATCGTCGAATCAAATCTTCAATTTTGGAATCCACCGCATCATAGATTCTCCCACCGGCGCAATGTCCATTGGCAGCACAAGACGAGTACCCCATCCTCCTACCAAAAACAACCTGATACATCGCCTTTCGAATGGAAGATTCCGACACGCTTTCGGAGGAGGAGGAACTGTCGATGCTTCCGTCGTCGTCGGCGTCAATGTCGCTCCCTTCGAGGCTCATTTCGCTGTTTCCCGTGCCGGAAATTCCGGATGTGGAGTGTCCTCGTTGGTAATATTGCAACTGCGCTTCGTTGTTGAATTTCAGTTGCCGATAGGATTGGTCTTGGGTTGCCTTGGGGCGTTTGTTGGCGGTTGTCACGGTCGAGGCGCAACTCGTCGAGGCATCGTTTGTCGCCATTATTGCGTGATAGGAAGGCTCAATGCCGTTGCTCGTTACCGGTTTCGCATTTTGTGTATGATTGTTGCACATGGCATAATCTCCCGTCATTGCATTCGATCCCAAATCCCCGACGCACTTCGAATAATGTCCGGGAGGATCCGAAGCACGAAGAGTGAGCGTATCCAAAAAGTTGTCCACCGTTCTCATCCGCTTATTCGGCGACTGCGCTCCGAGCACCGTCCCCGACAATGACGTCACGTTGTATGGCGATGCATAATATTCGGAGTCATGGAATGTCGGCCCTTCTTCCGGCGGATCGACGGGGCGACGTTTTCGGTTTGGGGCGGGAGCGAAGGGAAATGGTGTTTCTGCTCTGGTATTCGGACGGGCATTGATGGGGGGAAAGAGCGAGTTGGTTATGGATGCCATGTTGAGTGATTGTTCGCGCTTGCGGTCGGGAAGGTTTGATGGATTTGGTTTGTCTAATCAACGTTCGATGCATCAGCTTGTGAGACCGTGTCTGAGATATAACAAATACTATTTTCTTCTGAGGACTTCTTACGGGAGACTCGCGACGGCGATGGTGAGAAGGATGTTTTGTGCCCGTGTTCTGCACGTGTTGTTGCCATCACGAGTTTTCTCATTCCGCGCGATTCGCGATCTCGATCGAGTCATGGGAAGGTTCTGTGGCCCGTGCATGGAAGATGGGCCGTAAAGATTGCCCTGTTGACGGGTACAAAAAGGATAACAGCGGCGTCGCATGCCCTTTCGATAAAACGTCTAACATCTTGACGCAGCTACCACAATGGCGTGCCGCCGTCCGTCGGTTGGACACACGCTAGTACAGTTTGTTATTACAAGGTCACATCAATCTATTGGATGACAGTCACATAGACGGCAGGTGTTGATAGCAAATAGCAACCTAATCATTCTCTTCATATCCTACGACTGCTGTGCGTCATCGTCGAGAGTCGTCATGTCCGACGACAGCACCCTCCAACAACCACACTATCCTTCTCGAATCAAGTCCTTCTGCCGTCAAAATCAAAACAACCCCCGACGTCTCATCTTACTCCCTATTTTCTACAGTATTCTCGCTTTGTTGTACGGCTATGGTCTGCTGTACCGAAACGTCTCTTCGTCGTCCAGACTTTACGCCAATCGAGATGGAACCGTGTCCGATGTTCCGATGCTGCAGTCACAGGGTGTCGAATTGGAACCGCAGTCTCTAGCTCATGCAGCCATTACGAATGCCGAAGCATTGTGGAAACGAAGGATGCACAGAGAAGAATATCTGAGGAAACGGGCCGACCGGAAGAAGGAGATGATACAACAGAATTTGGAAAGGGACAACCGCATGAATGGAATACAAGAGGGAACCAATGTGACGAATGCCGATCCGTTATCGATTCGCTCTGACAAAAATTCGACCAACACAACGACTTTCGCCTCGGATTATTTCAAACAACTCCAAGCGACAAACCGACGCATCGCCTCCGGAAAACCCAAACGAAGAGTCGGACGAGGAACCAAACCTCCCACCGGAAATCACAACTTCATCGTACCTTTCTTCATGATCATCACGAGCTGCAGCATACTCCGGCTCATTTTCTCCTTCGCCATCGCGCGTTTCTCCGACGACGACGATCCCGCCGACGAAGCCGACGCCGCGGCAGCGGGAGGAGGAGGACCGCTCTCCTTCCTCTCGGGAGGACGGCAGGCGTCCCGCCTGCGACGGACGGCGCGCGCTCAAATTCGACAGCGACAATTCCAATCGTTCGTCGATCGGCTCAACGCCCAGCGAGTTTCGAACGGGGAGCGTCCGATCGGAGCCGAGTCTTTGCGGTTGGTGGTGTCGAGTCGGGATTTTGATGGGAATGATTACGAGAGGTTATGGAAATTTCATGAGGAGAATGGGCCGGCGTTGGGGAGTTTGTTTTCGAGTATTGGGGCTATGGAGGCGGAGATTCGGAGGTGTCCTAGTAGGGTTTTGATGGAGGGGGATGATTTGGTGAGGAGTCAGGGGGATGAGAGGCCGAGTTCTGCCGTGGCGAGTGGCGGGGGCGGCGGCAGCAGCAGCAGCAGCAATGGTCATTCTTGTTCGGTGTGTTTGGAATCGTATAGAGTTGGGGATAAAGCGAGAACGATTCCATGCTTTCATACGTTTCATACGGGATGTATTGATCCATGGCTTGCCGAGAGGGCGGAATGTCCGATTTGTAAACACAGTGCAATTGGTTGAAGATTTCTTTCATAAATTTGTAAATTAGACGCTTGTTTTCGTAGTATTGGGTGAACTCGACCGTATTACGGGTTATTAGTTATTTCTGACGGCTGAATGAGAGTGAAAAACCAGGCACGGACGCTGCCTTCACCCAACCACTTTTTCCTTTTGTCCAACCGACAGCGGTTACATCTGACAATGAAGACTGAGATTGAACAGACTTTCGCGATGATTTGAATGAGTTAGACAGCTTGCCTTTAATACTAGGCCTTTGCTCCTCGGATTCTGATAAATCATCTTCAGAGAGAGTGTTTATGGAACTCGCACACCTTTTCTTATGCTTACCGACCATCTTTGTCAACCCATCAGTGCTGCTTTCCGACGACAAATCGGAAGACAAATCTTTTACTTCCGATCCACGTTTCAGCGGTTCGTTGGACGCTATTTCCCATGGAGATGAAAATTCAGTATTCACCTTGCAAGATTTTGTTGGTGCGAAGCCAACAGAGTCATCAGAGGAAGATGAAGATGAAGCTAAAGAAGTACCAAGAGAAGCAGGACTTGATGCCAAAGAAGGCCCCAGAGAGGCAGGACTCGATGCGAGCGACGTGCCCAGAGAAGCGGGGCTAGATTTACTTGCATTCTTCCCCACAAAAGTGTTGTCAATATTTTCTTTGTCAGTATTGCGAGAGGTGCAAGTAATCTTATTGGGAGAATTCAAAATTGTGACACGATGTGATGCGATTTTCTCTCTTCTAACCTCACTGAGCGTTTGGTCAATCCCGCTATCAGAGGAGGAGGAGGAGGAGGGGGATGAAGACGATGAGTGTGGTAAAACTTGAGAATTGCCTCGTTTTGATGGTATAGGGGAGATCGATGAAATTTTCGAGCTACTCGGAAGGGGATTGGATGCGTGTGTTAAAATTTTTGAAGTTTCACTTGTGCTACTCTCTGATGAAGACGACGAAGACGGCAGTGGCCTCCCATAATTGTTGAGTGGAGATGGATTTCCAATCTTTTTCTCTGATGGCATCGACTTCCCTGAGATATTCTGGTCATTGGCCCGGCGACCACCGTTGAATCTAAGAACCATATCCATGGGTGCGAACCCCTCTGCCTCGGCTGCTGCTTTCATTTTATTAACATTCTTACGAAAGATATCGCCGAATCGAGCCGCTTCGTTCATGATACCATCCCCTGTATTATAACCTTTGGCTTTCGCAGCAACCAGCTTGAAGGTTTCAATGGGTCGATATATGCCAGGGTGGTCAACTAATTCATTTCCATCCATCACTTTGATTCTTTTCACTCGAGTATCCTCCGGAAGACACTCTCCGTTGCTCAATCCCAAGATGACGTCTGCCTTGGGATCAACGCACAACACAGTGGTCTGTCGTAGCCCTCTCTTGTCGCCGACGACAAAAATTGGAGAATAATATTCAATGACATCGCCTGGTCGGATGGGTTCGTTACTAATGCCATCGTCTAGATTGTTCAAGTCAGGGTCAAAGTTGATTGATTGTGTGTATGGTGCATCAAGGAATTCGTCATCGATGCTTCCTCTCTCTGATTGCTCTTCAAATTCAAACAGTGGTCTGGGAGTTTCTAACACATCTTCTTCCTCTTCGCATGTTTCCTTAAAGTCAACACCATCACAAGGTCTTTCTGAAACACGAAATATGTCGTCAATAAAGTCTTTGGCATGGTAATAATTCTCAAGATCGATTTGCGTTCTTTTCTTTGATTCCGTTTCGATTCGCACAGCATGTTCAAACAAATGGATCAAAAAAAGACGTTCGGCTTCTAAATCAATATTCTTGCAGACCTTGCTTTGCTGCTGAAGATACTGAGCAAGGTACTTCTCATCCAAAGTCATTGTCCCCTTGGCCTGGAATGGAAAGAGTGAATCGTTCCCGACCGAATCATATGCTTCAGTGGTAGTATTCGTATAAATCAAAAATTGAACCAAAGAATGTCCCGTCAAAGCGTCAAGATTGTACTTTCCCTTTGCACGATATGCCTCCTCCGGATTTAGGATGCGACAAGGCCGAAGTGTTATTACATGTGTATTATTTCGTTTCCGGCAAGTTCGATGCCATTTCAATTGTGATGGCGAGGTAATGTTTTCTGCAATTTTTTCATGGCGAACATTTGTTCGGGCTGATTTAAGATACAAGAAGGGATTATTTATGTAAGAAGACAGCATTACACATTGATGGTTTGTAACTGAGCTTAGAGCGTGGAACTTACCGTGATTGCTGCAGAATTCCATGCTCACGCATCCCTTGTCACCAGGCTTTTTTCGTTTCAATGATGTTAGTTTTTCACTTTGTGATATCCGTTGATCTTGCTGTCGTACTTTCACGGCTTCTACTTCTTCGTTAGAAGAACTGCTGTCGTCGCTACTACTGCTGTTGTTGCTGCTGCTCTCGTCCTTTTCCGACGTGTTTTGATGCACCTCTCCATCAGTGACACCACCCAACTTTGCCCGCTGCCTTGAATGCATAACGTCCTTTCGAAACGAGTCTCCCGATTTGCTCGTCGCGTGCCATTTTTTGTATCGGCCGATGCCATCGTTGTCGTTCCATTTTCGTGAATTCACACTGTCGCTGCTTCTGCCGCTGCTACTACTACTGTCGTCCAGGGTGTGGGAACGCGTACAAGCCTGTGGCGATGCACGGTGGTGCACTTTAGATTTGTTGAATGATTCCATGACGACCCAACAAGGAGTATGGCCTGAGTTGCTTCTAGGTCCGTCGAGTCCTCGTTGCCCCACATCCCATTCATAGCCCATTCATTCTGGCCCAAGCAACCGCCAAGTGCTCCATTCTGGAGCTATTCCTCTATTCGCTCTTTCGACGGTCGAACCTTTAAAGTTTTGAAACAGAATTTTGTTCTGTAGTTGTTGTTACATTATTAATGAAAGGTAAATTACAGTCTTGTCACCGCCCGAGGGCCTTTTGATTATAATGTGTATGGTGCATTACCTTTGAGCGACTTTTAATACATCGGATTAGAGAACAGAACATTTACTAAAAATGTAGAAACAAAATAGGTATATTGTTTGTATTCTTAATTCACGGAAGGTACCAAATTTACTTCTATCGACATGACCTCTATACCAGGGATCAGCCAGGGATCGCATGCTGGTATATGACATCTCTGCCAATAATATTATCACCTTCATTGATTCGAGCTTCAAGTTTTTACGAAGTCCAGCGGCAAATTATATGATGAAGAGACATCATTCTTTAATACTGGGCCCACGCACTCATTGTTTCACACTGCTACTGCTACTGCTATGCTGGACAAGTTTGCTGCTGGCGTTTACTCCTTATTCTTCCTGTTCCTTTCATTATTATCATCATCATCATCATGACGACATGCCAACCTCTTTCGGCAACTGTAATTTCAAACGAAAAGCCTTGACACCCCTCTTCTCCAGCACAATCCACCAACCCACCAACAACTCTACCCACCCAAAAGTCACAGGAGTCACACTCAAAATGGCGTTCGACTCCTCACCCGCCTGGGGCGTCGCCGAATCATCCCCCACCACCCCCCAACGATTCACCTCTCCTCCATCTCTCGACATGGTTCACCGTCTTCGACGCGAATCGTGCGCCGTACTCGTGGGAAGGGCCACCGTCGAAAGAGACGATTGCTCCTTGACCGTACGACGGGTGGAGATGGAGGAGGGGGCGGCGCAGCCCGTGAGAGTTGTGTTGGATCCGGAATTGAAGTTGATTGGAAGGGATTTTGCAGTGTTGCGTGATGGGCTGCCGACGTTGGTGTATCATCGTGCCGGATGCGATCGAGAAGACGAGATGCAACGGAGAGAGGGAGTGGGTGATTCCGTGACTTTCGTGGAAATGAAACACCGTGCCAACGATCAACAATATGCGTTATGCCCCGCCGAAATTATTCGAGATTTGGAATCTCGAGGTCTGCATCATATCATGGTAGAAGGCGGTCCGACGACGGCACGTCTTTTTTTGAATGCCCGGTTGGTAGATCGAGCCATATTGGTACGGGCTCCGATTCGGTTTCATGAGCCAGTGCCGGCAGGATTTGATGAAGAGACATTGAAGCATGCAGGGCTTACATTCATTGGCACGTCCATAATGGGAGGAGACACTGTTGAATATTGGACCAAGGGAGGGAGGGATTGGCCTGCTCCGCAGTTTTTTTTGTGGCCTTGAGATTTGGTAATTGCAGAAGCCATGGCAAAATAAAGCTAATTTCGTTCTCTATAATGCACAAGGTTTTCACTTTTTTGATCTGGCAAACTATGTATGATGAAGCGGCAGTCTCTCAATCAGAAACAATGTCATCAATGCTTGAAGAACAAACACATTATTATCTCAGAATGTCTCCTCTTCCTTGGTGTAAAACTTTTGTAGCCCATTTTAAATCCTATCGGGGCAATATAAGCTCTTTCGAGTCATAATAATATTTAGAGATTATTTGCTTCTTTGCCAACCTCATCTCTACAGCACAATAAAACATGGAGCCATGCTAAACTCAGTGTGTTCCAAACCTTTAATTTTTCTGGGTACTTGCCGATTTTAGGCCAGAACATCGCTGGAATTCCCAATTTTCATTCCCTCTCTTAATCCTTTTTCTCTAGACCCGCTTAAAGTGTCCAGCTGACATCAATTATGTGTCTGCAGCCAAAAATAGAATTTCTGTAACAATTGGCAAGGCTGATAACAACGCTAAGAAATGGGATACACATTCAATCAGATTGGAGTCCAGTGTTGCTTTCCCGGGTGATTCGATGCAATGGCCAACAAAAAAAATTAAGTTCCAGCCTCTTCCAATGTCTTGAAAAATTGCAATCTTCAAAGATCTCGCCAAATCATTGTTATGAAACAGCCTCTTAAGGGCATCCTTGCCCCCTCTCTTCTCAAGAGTTGCAGGTGTTATGGACGAGTGTTGTAAACGGTAGATTAATTTAAGGAAGTGAGCTGTATTGTCTAGCTCACTGGCCACCTCTCATTGGTGTTAAGCGAGAAGCCGAACCATTCCTTTTCTGACTACTGATGTCACTTTACTCCTCCTACCTGTATGTCTACTGTATTGGGTTCCCGTTTCTCCATGCTTCCCAACACACTCCTGCAAACTTTCTGGGAAAACAGATGTTGTTCTGGATTCTGGGAAGGGTGTCCTTTTTTGACATATCCTCATCGCACTAGCATCTTATCTGTCCAATCTCATCCCCAACATAATCTGCCACTTCTTCACCATTCTCCTCTTCATCCCGCTCTAAACCACAGTTCATCATATGGCTGTGATTGATTCGGTATGGCGAACCTTGTTTTGGTTTTGTGAGCATGTCTGTTCACATAGACATGGTGGGCATACGTCTGATCATGATGTCACCCTCCGCAACTTTGTCGGCTATGGAGAAATACTTTGCCTTGATGTGTTTGGTGCATTTCCCACTTGATATTTTTCCATTTGACTCCAACAGGATTGCAATTTTGTTTTCCTGGTAGATCAAGGCATGTGTTGTGCCATAACCTTGCTCCTGCATGAAATATAGACTCCACAAGATATTGCTAATCGCATCATCCACTCTCACAAGCTCTGTCTTGGTGGAACTCTTGGTGTTGATCTTCTGCTTCCAAGAATAGCTGAGGACGACACCACACCCTAAGGTCATCACGGCCCCAATTTGGCCCTTGCAGTCCCAGTGCACCATGTGGGCCGCATCTATGAACCACCTCATCACCCGCAGTCCATGCACTTCTATTTGCAGCTTGAGCGTCTTCGTCTCCTGTAGGTACTGTATTACATGTCGTAGTTTTCCCCAGTCATCTTCATCTGGTTGTTTTACTCATGTTGTGAGAAAAGATACTGCTGTTTGTATGTCATTTTGCACTCTTCTTGCCAGAAATAACAGTTGTGCCATGCTCTGGTGAAACCGGACTGCCAGTTCCTCAGGCAGGGGTCTGCCACAGTCCTCGTCACATACTTTGAAGAGCTCATTGGTGTAGGGGTAGGACTAGTCTTTGTCATGGACTCTGGGAAGTCACACAATACCAATTCTACATATCTGAACATGTCCACTTGGAACACTCCTGGGATGATAAAATCCAGGAGCATCCCCAAGTATTCTCCCTTTCCTCCATGATGTACAGTGATGTTGTATCGGTATACTCCTTTGAGGTAGAAGATCAGTCTTGTTACTTTGAACTTATCCTTGCATGATATTTTAAGATTGTCCACATGCCATAAGACGTGAGTGGATTGCCCTTTCGTGTTTCCATGTTACCTATGCATGTGTCATGAGGATTCATTTTGAACCCGTACTCTTCGAGTTCCTACCTCAGTTTCTTGTAGAACAGTAGTGCTGAATGCATCAAAACATATAAGGACTTGTATAGTTCTACTTACAGCACTGGGTTTCCCTTTTTGTCATGGCAAACATGCTTGCGGTACAGTTTTGGATCTACCAGGCACATGAACTCACATACTTCTCCCCGTAAGGTCATGATTACTTTCTCATCTGTTAGGGTGTGCAAGAATGCCCCCAGGAGGTTCAAGAAGGCCACGTCATGCCTTTGGAATACATCCACTGCTCCTGTGATAAACACTGAATCAGCTGTCTCTGTGGGTGAAGCAGCATCCTCTTTTCTAATGTACTCTCTTTGTGGTGCCCCATTCATACATGTACAGCCCTTCACCTCGCTCGTCTTCTTTTCCTTGAGGAAGATGAGTCATGATTATGTCCTTTTTCTTTCTTTGCTGGATAGGGTTCTTGGGTCACATGGGAAGAAGGTGTGCATGTTGTGTAACTGTTTCATCTCTTTGTATGCCCCCAGCCTTCCTTTTTCACTAAACCTCCGTGCCCTTCCTTCAGACTCATCTGTGACATGATGGTTCCCAGGACCCCCAGCTCATCTTTGTGCACTGGGATCAGTGTCTTTAGGTCTGTCACCCCTATGAGAAAATGCATGTGCCCAATGGTGAAATACATACCTCTGACTGTGATATGGATGTTGTCACAGTATCAAAGTGGTGGTTTGACTTTTCATCCACTCCTGGTTTCTTTCGTGTATTCATCCTCATCATCACTGCCGTCATCTACTGATTCATCATAGCTAAGATCCAAGTCTTTGCCCTTAGCCGTTTTGTAGTAAAAAAATACTTAAGTACTAGTTGCTAGGTGAACGAGTTACTTAAGTGGGTGAATGGTTTTTATGAGTTAAAATTGGGTCTATCTGAATGAAAACGAATGAAACAGAATTACTGATGAAAACAGGGATGTGCAACACTCTGGGATCACTC
>JALLPC010001011.1:0-10632 GCA_036940045.1 Stephanocyclus meneghinianus | reverse complement strand
GGAGCCCACACTCTAGCACTTTAGGTGCCATGGTCTGCTTCCACTTTGGCCTTGTTGGCCCTTTCCAAATTCTACCTTGCTCCTATTGATGTTAGGAGCAAAGTGCAACTATGTTGTCATGATTATTCTTGCTAACAAAGAAGTTATTGCCAATGTAACATGATAACATGAACTGACGGTCACGTATTTTTTTGCCTACAGGATCAGTCACTGTGAATTTGAAGGGGAAGACATGGTTTGCGACCCATCTACCCATATATCAATCAAAAGCTCATGAAACAGGGAATTTGTATTATTTTGCACAAATTAGGCCCCAAGACCTGTAGAAAAAGTTACTGTTGATCAAAGAAGATTGACAAGAATTGTGTTTTTTTGTTACAAAAGGGGGTATGTCAATATTACAGTTAAACTGGTCCATCATCAACTACTACCATGTAACTATTAAAAATTTTAGTTGGTCAACTGAGTCTATTGTTCACTTGAGTGATTTCTGATCTCATAGGAGAAACTTAAGATGAGATTCATGACTTCTTGAGCTTCTGGTTTCAAATGCCTTGCCCTGCATATTGGCCAACCTTACTACAAGACTACAAAAATGGATGAAATGAGGTAAAAATCCTCTTGTTGAAGCCCACCAAAAACTGACGCTAGTGCATCTCTCACACAATATCAAGTGCAATGAAGTCCAGTGGTATGATGAATGAGAGTGTACATTGCTTTTTTGGTCATCTGGTGATGTATTTCTATTAAGTTTCAATTCACATTGTGGGGGCCATTATGAAAAATTGTAAAACATTGTAATATTTTATCCTACAATATAACACACGTTGAGATTATAATGATTCCTACATATCTGCATATTCATTTTGGCTCTACACACATCACCACACCTTTTTGATGACCTCAGAATAGTTACAATGATGTTTTCTTTGTATAATGGGGGAGATTCAATATCAAATCAAAGTACATGAAAAGTTTCCTTAAAAATCAAGCTATGCTCACATGAAGATAACTTGTAGAGCTAAAGACTCAGGTTCTTAGGTGGTATGAACATCTACAGCAATGAATATCATTTCCCAATTTGCACACCAATCGAAGTGCAGAATTGCACTTCTGTCCAAATTGAGGGAAAAATAATGCAGAGAGTAAAATACGGCTTCTCAAAGTTTTCCATTATCTTGATCATTATCAAAAAATGAAAAAATGTACAATCTCATTAGTGTTGTATCATTTTGTAACACCATTACTTATTGTATTTGTATTGAATTTTTTTATCCAAATCATTTCTCTGATATGTCATTTCTAAAATAATAATTACTTTGATGGCCCTTTTACCCTAACTTCTCTACATTCATTAACCTTTGCATTGCAAAAACCTGCTCCTATTCACACCACATGTCACTGTTCCCTTATCAAATAATATCTTTATTTAAAATGGCTTCTTCCTACAATGATGCTCCCCCATCCACAGCATTCAATGATAAGATCCACACCACTTCTTTCTACAATAGCATTCCCCAATTTTACAACATTTCACAATAAGATCCCCTGGATTGTTCAACTTTCTCATCTGCAGGAGAGGAGATGGAGGAGGATGTCATGTTCATTGATGAATCATTGGCAAGAAGAGGAGCATCTGTACACACTAAGATACATCAGGTTGTGAGTTTGAGAATGGGGAACAAAAGGTTGAGCGATCATTATCAACAACATAATGATGAGAGACTCTCATTATCATTTTTCATTATCAATTTTTAGGTAACTTATGTGACAAAAATACATCACTTTAGACATTAGATTGCTCTTTACACTCATAGATATCTGTATGATATCAAGATCCTGCAAAAATAAATCTTGATGAGGAAAAAACACGATAAATTTTTATGCATGTGAGACCGTTATTACACATCACAAAAGAAGAGGAGTATAGCATTTTTATTGATAATGATAATATAAATAACATTGGGGACCCCTAATATTGGCCTACTTTTATATTCTATAAAACAGGATAAAAATGGAGTAAGACTAAGGAGGTCATATAGCAGAAACAAAGTCAGAATGACATTCCTGCCAAGATGATATGTATAACAACAAGGCAACAACACCATGTTGTTCTTCACACATTAGAGATGTTACTGACAGTTACTTGCCTGCTCATGACATCATGCCACAGCTTCTATCCTATCATAAGACATGCCATGTGCTGATAGTAAGGTACACAGCAAAGTCCCGCCTTTGGTGATAACCAACCACTTAGCTTAGGTCCATGGCAGGACATTCTGCTGCTCACTTGTCCCGATTCTCCGACTATTCAATACACGACTATACAGAATCAGCTCCACCATTCCTGGGAAAAATCAATGACATTGATGGAGATGAATGTTCAACAGTCTCAACAAATTTACTCTCAAAGAATGAAACATCGATCCTTCTATAGTTATCGAGTAATGAAGCAACAGCAACAAATCTATCCATCATTATTCAAAACAGTGTTTTCCACTCTGTTAACTCGGACAGTTCTTGTGAGACTAATGCCACCCAAAAGGAAGGGTTGCCGACAGACACAACCAATGAAATGATGAATTATTTTTGCAGTAAACTTAAATTGGTGTTATATAATTTGAACTTGGTGCCAAAGAGGTCACTCACTGCTCTGTTGATCAATATGCAACTTATGCCAAATGTTAGGAAGCATTTGTGGTAGTTATGCTACATAGTTTGTTTCTCGTGCTTGTGAAAAATGGGTTACACGATTTATCACTCAGGTCCATTTTTTGAAATGAAACAGTTCAGTGTTATAAGACTTGCTTGGGAATACGTAAACTAGATGAACTTTTGCATGAACTTTCTAGTGTTTCAATTTGGTGGCCAAATAATTTGGAAACTTGCACTCATTTAATCATTACACTTGTTCGTGGTGGTAATCCGGTCTTAACGCATTAGTACGACAAATCCATTGTGTCACGATACTAAGCATTTTTTGTTTGAAAAAAAAAAGAATCCTCTGACGTGATGCTCAATTCCCCCAAAGCATCCACCGAACCTGTTAACTTTTCCGCTTCCTGGAAAAGCATTTGCAACAAGTAGAATCGGAAAAGGGTTCAATCGTTCCAATTACCTCCTCACACTTACTGCATTTATGATCTGTCATTTTGCACTAGGTGGGAATAAATATCGATTTGCAATAATTGTGAATATTCAATGTCACGAATGGGATGAGAGTGGTGGGTTGAGATACTAAAAAGAAAGAATCACGATGAATGCGCACCGAATCCAACACTAAAGGAAGCCACCACAGCACCAAACACGAGAGAATTCCCAACACTATACACGCAACGTACGTCTCCCACGTGGCATGCGTATCGAGTTTCGTCATGACGTTCTTTTTGTGACAGTGGGGACATTCGGGGATGGTGACCGGAAATGTTCGACCTAATTCAATCCCTGCGAGTGCGACTGCTGCTGTGGCCGCATCTGCCGTTGTTTTTCCAGTTTCTACGTCAACTGGTGCTGTATCGTTGGTTGCCGATTCTTCTGGCATGATTTTTAACAAGGTAGAGATTGTGAGACTATGTTTGTGTTAGTTTCCTCGATGAACGACAATGGGCACGATACAGCGAAAGAGATGACTGGATCGAACTCAGGCAGGGCAGGGTGTTGTGCTTTTTCACCGCAGTGTAACATGGTGCAACACCATTATTTCCCCCATTGTTTTGGCGAGAAACAGTCGGAGATTCTGGACTCCCACCATCATGATGTGGACACTTAAGTGTGCGCGAAAGGGTGTGCGCGCCCCCACGAAGGTCGCGATCCTGCCGCGTTGCCAAAAGATACACTCCTCTCTCTTTGTATTTTACCTTTCGATGTTCTATCATTTATCGGTCAGAAACAACATGATTATTTCTTGTGGGAGTTTTCGACATGGCATCCATCACACATTTCCATGACAAAAGTAAAAAGTGCCGCCCTCATCTTCGGCACTTGTTGTACGACGTGATCTTTTGTGACATTGTTGCGTGAACCTACCTAATAAAACCATCCACAACCCATCACTCCGTTGCTTCTACCTCGAGATAAATCCATCAACACAAACTTGAGCAGCGCCATACCAGCAAAAACTGCGCTCCCATTCTGCACCACCCATCGCCATGTCGAACCTAGCCAACGTTCACACTTGCGGCCTCGCCGAAATAATTCTCTTCATTCTCGCCATACTCTTCGGCACCGGCTGCTCCATCTGCTCTAAAACCATGATGTCCCTCGTGGGCACCAACGGCACTTTTGAAGAAGACGGGTCTCCTCACATGGAGTCATTTCAGAAGCCATTGTTTCAAACGTTTGGAATGTTTATCGGAATGTTATTCGGGCTAGCCATGCATTGGATGGTACTAGCGCTTCGTATTCCTTTTCCGGGTTACGATTTCGGGGATGCACAAGAAGATGACGCCGAAAGGGGGCCTACTGAAACGACGGCGCTGAAACCCAAACTGGCATCGAGCACGGATCAAGACGTCCCTTCCGCTCAGATACCCACGTGGATGTATTTCTTCCTCGCCATACCGGCCATATTTGATTTGGCTGCCACCGCACTCTGCATGATGGGATTGCAATACCTCGATGTGTCCATATATCAAATGTTGCGTGGATCGGGAATTATCTTCGTGGCCTTGATGAAACAACACGTTCTAAAGGAACATTTGCAAACTTTTCATTGGGTGGGAGTCTTTTGGAACGTGATAAGTGTTGTCATCGTGGGAACGACGGCTTTACTTGCTTCGGGCGGTGAGATCGAAGGAGGCAGTACCGGCAATGTTTCTTCGTCAGAAACCTTGTTGGGTGTGTGCTTGATGATGGCAGGGGCGTTCGTCCAGGCGCTCCAGTTTGTGTTTGAGGAGCACGTGATGAAGATGGATGTTCCTGCTCCTCCATTGTTGTTGATTGGGATGGAAGGTATTTTTTTATCTCCCTATTATTTTGCAGAATTTTACAAACTCATTTTCTTATTTCCATTCTTTACTTTTGTCAATTGGATCACAATAGGATTTTGGGGAACGGTCTTGAGCATCCTTGTCATGTACCCCTTGGGATATTGGCTTCCGGGATCAGACCACGGTTCCTACGAAGATCCCTTCAACACTTGGGCCATGTTCATCAACTCGAGCAACATTCAGATTGCGTTTGTGATTTACTTTTTCACTATTTTCTTTTATAACTTGCTTGCGGTCTTGGTTACTTTCATGTTGAGTTCAGTATGGTAAGAGTGTCATCACAGTGTGTTTTGATGTATCAACCTTACATTCTCACACGTTTGAATCAATGGTCGCTTCGACTACAGGCATGCTATTTTGGACAACTTCCGTCCTATCACAGGTAGGTCATAAGTATCTTCTTTGGGCTTTTATTGTCATGGACAATGTTTTTGAAATCAAGTTTATCGTAAATTCAATAGTGTGGGGAACAGACCTCTTCATTTTTTATCACATCAGTCCTGCCTTTGGAGAGATGTGGACCCAATTCAGCTATCTTCAAATCGTGGGTATGGCTGTTCTTGTCTATGGCACAGCAGTGTACAATGCACCAAATGCAGGTTCCGTCCTCCTTGAAGGCCAGTGGTATTCGTTTGGGATAGACTGTTCAAAGGAATATGAAGCTATAAGGAGAGAGCAAGAAGAAGCCAGTGAGGATGCAATGTGGGAAGCAAAGCAGCAAGAATTTAAGGTGAGAAAGATCTCGTCGTTCATGGAATCACCAAGAGTCTCAGTTCATACACAAGCGTTACGAGGTCTTGGGGCTCAACACAACTAGAGGCTGGTAGTTCTAGTTTTTGAGTATTATCCTGAAGCAGCTGCTGACTAAGGTTGCATTGTTTATCTTGAACAATCTGAAGAGGGAAAGAGGCTTAGGAGGACTTGGATCGCCTCTGTTTGTCAGATATCTCTCAAAGAAAGAGTCATTTTCTGGATCAAAACGGCGAAGGTTGAGCAGATGATGAACGGAGCGCATCTTACATAAATAAATCATGTTTTTACCTTGCACCAGATAAAGAGTTGAAAATAAAAAAACATGACAAGGATGATGGTTAAGAAGGATGAGAGATTTTAGTATAAAACTGTCAAATAGTTTGAAAATGTGGAAGTTTTTCTCACCCAACATGAATTGCAGAACTTCTAGAAAGGAGGATAAATAATGTATAGTGCGCAACATACAACAGTGTGTTCACCCAGCAATGAAGGTGAGAGATTTAAGTTATACTTCTGTCAATTAGTCTGAGCAAGAGGAAGTAGTTCTCATCCAACATGAGTTTCAGATCTAAAAAACCCATATAATAGCCAAGTGGACAAGTTTACCTCTGCTAATTTTAAAGGAGAAATCAATCATGCTTCTGATTGGCCAAATCATGTCACAATGGACTGTCAGGACAAAAATCCGGGTTCTTCCCAATCATGTGTCTATTTAAAAAATGATAGTCACACGTGTGAGGGTATTCTTTTGACCAATCAATTACAGTTTAACAACTGGCAACCTTTAAAATGACAAAGTGATTCTTGAAACAACACAAAATGAGAACTAGAAAAAGTGATTACCATGTGAAGGGTTCTGACAGATCAATAACAGTTTGATAGAAGTATTTCTTGTTCTCTGGCTGAAGTTAGTGTAGTCAACACTGTGAACAAATGAAAGTAACTTGAAAAAATACCCTATTTACCTTATTTTAAGATATCACACAATTTTCCCTTGAATCACTTGGCTTCTCTGGGATGCATATCATCAAAGTGGCGTACAGTGCCAACACACCAGCAATTTTGTCAACAAAGCCCGCATTGACATTTGGGACAAGAGTCTCACTGATTCGCTATTGCCACCCTTGATGGTATACTTGAAGGATGCAATGCATGCATCAGGGTAGGGGAGGGTCATTTTGATGTAAGTATTGACTTGGCGGTTCTAATGACCATGGGTCAATATCCAATCCCTGAGGATTCCAAAACAAGCTACATATGAAGCAGCTCCATTGCAAATGGAATGAGTGCCAGGGAGCCCAATCCTACTCTGTTTAATGAGCTGTTTGGTTTGTGGCTACCAAACAACAATGATCCACAATCCCTTCCTCAAGCCAAGCTGCAAGGTTTAAGAGAGGGTAGGCAAAAGGATCCATTACTCCAAACAGTCAACATAAAGTCTCAATAATATTGTTGCAAGATGGTGTTCTCAGTGACTTGTTCAGAAACATTAAAATATTTTTTCCATCGATCATCTCAATGAATTACTTTAGATAATGTTTAATTTTTCAAGATGGATTCTGAGTGTTTTATTCAGTTGACTTCAGGTGAAATGAGTTATTTAGTTCAAGATAGCATTCTGAATTTCCATTTTTCCAGTCAACTTCAAACAATTCTTTCTTACAATGCCTCAACAATTTTTCTTAGTCTGTAATTTATCAGGCATAATCTCAATAGTTTATGTCTAACTATGCATAATTTAGTCACTCATACATTGTCTCAATAAAAGTTATCTGACAATGTATACTTTTTTCATACAACATCTAAAGAATTTTTTAAGATGCTGGTCTGTTCTGAATGATTTATGCAGACAACTAACAGTTTTTTTCATACATTATCTCAATTATTTCTTCCAACATATCAATTATTTTTTCCATATGATGCCTCAACAATTTTTTTCAGGAGACTGCTCTCAGTCATTTATTTGAACAACATAAATTCTTTCATACATCATCTCAATATATTATTTTTAACAACAAGTATTTTTTCAATATGGCTCATGAATGATTTATTCAGTTGACTTGAAGACAATTAAAAAGGCACAATGTCTCAATAAATCTTTTTCATTGGTGATTACCTTCCTTTTAATATGGTGATCTGATTCTTATATAATGACATGAAGTGAATTTAAATGATTCTTTTCATTTGATATGCATGGTAACATTTTGTAGTAATTTTATAAATCATTAGGAATGAAATGAAGCAACGTTAGTTTTATTGTGTCAGCTATAAATAGTAACAAGTATTTCATTTAGAAGTTGTAGAGTTGTTGGCTTTTAGGTGGTTACTGTATATGTATGGGGAAATATAGGTAGTTAATGAGTCAATTATGGACAAACAGTATATTTCACCTCTAAAATAAATATGGCTCAATGTTGTTTAATTATCAACAAATTCACAACAGTTACACTTATCTAACAGCACCTTTGCATTTAGTTTATTGTGCAACAATAAAGATGACTTATCAACAGTTTTGTTGGTATTTAAGCATAACAAGCCCCAAAAATTCAGAAAAGAAGTGTCACTTTTAAATTTTGCCTTGTCCACACCATAAGAGAAAAAATAAGTAAGTAGGTAAGGTAGGGTCAGCATATAGGCTGATCAGGCATGTTGGATGTGATTATTGTAAGTGCCAATGAAGGTTAATTTAGTCTTTTCCTACGAAAAGGAGGAGAGGGAGAAACTGATCAATTTAGGTTACGTATCTGCAGTTTTTGGCAGAGTAGTGTTGACATTCTCTCGTCAAGATTGTTCAATTGATGTACTATTTGTGAATTATGTAATTTATATACTCATACTCATTTGTCATTTGTCATAAAAAGATAGTTAATATAGAGGAACAGTTTAAATAAGGGTACCAACATACCTGGGTCCCAATTTTAGATATTATGCTCTGGGAGGAGTGTATGACAGAGAATGCATGTGGCTGGACTACTTTGCATGCACTTTATTTATACAGTGCATTCAAAAATATGCTCTCAAGAAGTTGACATCATGGGGTGTATGTGAATGTGATCTCAAGGACCATTACCAATAGCCTGGACTATAAGTCACCTGGATGATAGGTTCCAATGGGCTAATCCATTGGTGTATGTATTTTGCTGGAGTCTAAGGCACACCACTTGTCTTTAAATGATCTGAATGGTTTCTCCTTATTTGAGCAACATCTCATTTTGTATAGCTGCAAGTAACTGAAGTTAGTTGTTGAGATATGCTGTAAAGCTCAAACACTCACCACACAACCACCAACATTACATTAAAATAATAATGGTATGAATAATTTTTGTCAGCTTTTTGCTCTGTTATAACTAGCAAGGTTGTGATTTGGAACCATTTTGATGTGTCACCTCATTGGTGCTGAATCTAACCCTAAACTGGATGGTGTGTTTGTTTTGTCACATGTGAATATGTCATCAGGGAGAATGTCAAAAGGGCAAAAACAGCACAAACCAACTGAACCCTGTTTTCATCATTGGATTCCTTGTCGTCTGACCAGGAATACTGATGTAAACATGATTGAGCCCCTCCACAACAAATTTTTGTGGCAATCTTTTGCTGCTCTGTCAACAATCCCCCCTTCCTCAAATCTCCAACCCTCTCCTTTTCTTAGATGATGCAAGGAATAGTGGGTTAAGACTGTTGAATGGCAAGTTTTGAATGCTGCACATACTATAATGTGGATGAGAACTGATATAAGATGATGAAATATGAAGTGAAGGTAGTATTTTGGTACCTATACTGAAAGATTTTTTGGGATAATTTGAAGTCGTTACATGGGAATTGTTGAGCACAAAGAGAGCCCTGATGTCTTACACAGGAATTGTTAAGCACATATAATGTACACAATTAAAAATGTAGGAGGTGTCAGTCTACCTTGACAATGCTAAAAATATCAACATCTGCAACCAAGTTGGATGTTGTGGCAAGCAGGCCATTAGTGTTCAGGACCATGCCAAATGTGCCACATGGACATGTCACCACAAATGCCACCTCCAATGGCTCAGAGAGTTCTTCCATGTCAAGGACCTCACGACCTGGCACTTTGAACCCATTTTTGCCCAGATGGAGAGCATGAGGTTAAGAGCATGATCACCATAAGGGTGATCCCTGAACTCATGGATATCCCCAAGTTGAAAGACCAGAGACACATGACAATGTCCAAGCACTTCTGCAACTTTGAGATTTGACTTTCTCAACACTATGGGGTCAATAGTTTTCCCTCAGACTGGGTGGTGTCCCAAAACTTGCCGGCCATCCGTTGGTCTGTTGTCTCAAGCCAACATGATAAATCTAAAGGATGACATAGACCAAGGATACAACGGGCCTAAAACAGGCAATCAGGGCCAGGGAATTGAACTCTGGACCCACAAAAAGATCATGCTGCAAGGGCAGGGGCTTGACCCCTGTGGACAGAAAGATCATGCTGCAAGGTCAGTGGTTCAAACCCTGGACCGACCAAGAAGATCATTCATACAATCGTGCACACAATAGCTCATACAATTGCATGTACGATCATGAGAATTAATGTGCGTATGCAAGCACATGCAGATGCACAAACCAGTTCCATGTAGAATTTGTCTGCTGGATGACAGACAATGGTTAGCCCAATGGATGATGGCCAGACCAACCAAAAAAATGGATGATGGACAGACCATTCAAAAATGATGCATCAGCCAAAAACGATATGTTCCTTGAAGAACATATTGTTTTTAGGTACCAAATCATGTACCAATTTGTGTAGACTTCTACAGTTTAAATGAGCCTACGGCAAGGCACCTGTAGAACACATACTGCAATAATATTCATCATGCACATTTACATGATAAATGCATGATAACTGTGTTTTGTCACC
>JALLPC010001010.1:0-10633 GCA_036940045.1 Stephanocyclus meneghinianus | reverse complement strand
CTGTGGAACTTCCCATGTAGCTGGAAATGGACAAGAAAGGTGCAGTGGATCTAGCTAATAACAGGAGCATGAAAGGACAGATTTGTCATATGGATGTAAGGAATCATTTCTTGCACGAATTAAAAGATGAGGGCCTGATAATGGTCAAACATGTATCTGGGGATGAAAATGAGACAGACATCTTTACAAAGAAAATTACTACACCTCTGTGTTCAACAGACACATCCCTAAGTTTTTTTGAATTTACAAGCCCTGAAAGAAAGCTATCCTGAACCTGGAGCTGGACAGGGTGTTGAAGCTATGTTTTTAGCACCAGTTTTGCAGATAATGAGGTTTTTTGGTTGGGGGACAGTGCTGTCTTGTTTTCTGTCTTGGATGATTGACTGTTATACTTAAAGTACTCACTAGACTTTAGATAGAATCAAAAAACGATTATTACTATTATGTATGGCATGAGATCATGCAACATAGGAGAATATCAATACTTCTCCACAAGCAACTCAAACATCAACCAACAATCATCAATATTGCATTAAACAACTCACACACCACTATGGTAGCGAGCAGAGACCAACATGAGCGACAGATGTAGGTTGAGGGAAGGGGAGAGATAAGAGCAGTGAGTGAGATGTGAGACAGATTGCAGCTGGAAAAAAGATGACAAGAAAAACGCAGTAACCAGTCACACAACAATAAGCATTCATCAAGATTAAATAACATAACCAACCAAACAAGTTTCAGATCCCTAAAATTTTAGTCCCAGCAAACAGTTCCCTTTATGGGACATTTTCTTTTATCATGGACTACAATCTATGCATCCAGATTTGCCAGGATGTGAAAAACACATCTCATCGAACAAATCAGCAACCAACAACATGTAATTCAAACAAAATCCGTGAAAAATGTTTAGACAGTGCAAAGAAACGGTCAGAGCAGTTTAAGATATAAAACCGCTGACAGTTGGAAGACTACAACAAAAAACTGAATCAAGACACCACAGTTTTTCAAATGGATTAAAAAATAATTCACCATAATGCAATTGGTTGTGTCAAATTTTATCTACAGCAAAATGATCACAAACAAAATAACTCAATGATAATGGGTGCAATCAAATCCAAAAGGAAGGGGATCTGAGGGAACTTACCAAATGTCTCTGATTTGGTTGCTTCTGTGATACTGTAGAATCCAAAGCCAAAGTATCAAAGAAGATAAAAATAAAGCAAATCAAAACAGAGATGGCCAACAAACAAAGGACAAATAAAACAAGCTATGAAATAATTGCCATTCAATCTTTAATTGTGATCACCCCACAAAAACTTAATACATCAAATGAAGTCCTTGTGAAATGAATTGAGGTTGTAAACATTCTCATATCATGTTTACAAGAAATGCAACAATCTTCCATTTAGCTTCAAAAATGAAACAATGTCAAGCAAGAACTTAGCAGACAGATTGAGCTTTCCAGAAAATACAAACATCATGCAAAATGGATCAAGATATTGGCACAACATGAGCATCCAGGAATGGCCCATCATCAAGTTCAGATGTCTCACAATCTACAACAAATTTTGGAGCACCCAGCAGGACACAAGATTGGTAATCACGTTGACTATAGAAAAATGTGGAGGGAGAGTCATTGTAATTAGTGGGTCATAAGTATTCATATGAGCCGGAGATAGGGGCAATGCGAACATGGTGATATCTGTGATGTGCAAAAAATAAATTATGGGAAGGAACCTCCCAACAGTGAAGGGAGGAAAAAATTGAGCAAACTAGTATGTGCAAAGCTAGATTGTTTCGACAGAATTACAAATTAACCAACGAATGACCATTTAATTTTAAAAGTGCCTCATGTATATTGGACTTCGATCTTAAATTTTATTAGACAGCAAATATCCTCCCCACTATAGTGGTTGCTTGAGGATGTAGTGGCAGCCAGAAGCCAAATGTAATGTGTGCTTGTTGTCAATGTGCATGCCTGTGTCTATGGATGACTTGTGGATGCTAGCCTGATGCTGTAAATATGCCCTTGATGCGTGCGTTAACTGGTCCAATGAAACCCCGTTTTAAGGGCTCGAAAGAGGTATCATAGATGGAGGGAGTACGTGCCTTGACGGATTTTTGCTTCCTTCATAGCCCCCTTCGCGGGACAAACTGGCGAAAGACATTCGAAGGCATTCTTTTCTCATCGATTTGATAGATTTCTTTGACACACCTGTTTGACCTTGCACACGGTCTACAGGTACATAGAGATTCGTGTTGAGATGTCACATGATTCGTATTGTACATATTATATTTTATATATTCGGTGTATGGTACAATACAATACCATAGGTATAGTACCTTAGTTCCTGTTATGGTATATCATTCTTCATAAGATTACCTTGTGCCTCCAATCCATGTTCTAGCATCATGGATGCATCGTCAACGTCCCTGCTGTCCTCCAAACGACGAGAGCTCCTCGCTCTCGACACCCAAAAAAAGTCGCTGGAGAGCGAGGCCGAAGCCATCGTGGCAGAGCTGACCGCGGAGCTTCCTGATGGGGTGAGTGTGGAACTGCTTTGTTTTTCTGTTGAGCCATGTAATGTTCGCGCTACAAGCTGATTTCATCGCAGGGTCGACCGATTGGAATCAACACTCCCCTCGTAGACGAAGAAGGATTCCCCAGAGCCGATATTGATATTTATCGTGCTCGAACCCTGCGAAAGCGCTTCATAGAGATACAGAATGATCACAAGGACTTGGTCAAGAGGATCGAGAGAGGTCTGGTGGAGGTTACCGCGTTCATGGTTAGTCTCTCGTCGTTTTCGTGTCTTTTCTTCGTGCTGCTTTCATAATAGATTGTCTCAACTGATAACACCGCCTGCACAAGAACAACAACGTGGAAGCAGAATCCAAGAAGAATGACGAACAACAGCTACGCAGTGCACCCAAACCAGCGCCAAAATTTGATCCCATCACAGGAAAGTGGGTGGTGAAATCCTGGGATGGGACTGTGGCCGGTGTCAAAGACGGAGAGATGAGAAGGTTTGATGATCTGTTAGGGAAGGATGCGATCCATGGCACTGTCACTGCGAATGGGAGTGGCGACAATGCCGACAATCATGCCTTGAATTCGTCAAGTGATGACACCAATGTAGTCAGCACCGAGAGGATCTCCACTGCTGCCAATGCCGCAACAGAGTCTTCCACACAACAGCAACAGCCTCCGCAACAAACTTTCTCACAACTAGAACCATTTGCTATCATTGACCAAGTTTTCTCAAACTCACCAGCATCCTCTGCCGGCATCCAAGTAGGTGACATCCTACTTCAATTCGGATCCATCCACAGTAAAAACCATGATAATTTCTCCGCTATTGCAAAGTTGGTGCCACAGATTGCCGGAGACAACATAAGTGTGCCCATCAAGGTTAGGAGGAAGAGGGAGACGGAATTGGGGGAGATTAGTGACGTGATCGACTTAGAGTTGTGGCCGAGGGTTTGGGAGGGGAGGGGGTTGTTGGGTTGTCATATTTCAAAGTATGTAGATAATGACTGTGGAACTTGATGGTTGATCCACACATGGCTGGTGTATACTTGTACATGTCAACATCTTCCAGCGTCATACATCTCAAATTTGGAGGCAATGGAACTTGGTCCTGTCTGGAACTCTCGAGTTAATCTAATTTCCAAACAAATATGATACTGCTGTGTTTTTCTAAGGATTCTACTCAACAATACGAAGGAAGAAGCACAAAAATTCCGCAGACATTTTGTTCTTCAAATCAATATTAAAAGACTGTGGATTTCCAAAGTGTCGTACCATCACGTAAGCATGGCTCTCAAGGACTCGACGAATTTTCTAATTTTCTAGCAATAATGTTGCCATGTTAGTAAATCACTAGACCAACCCTTCCACAATCGCAATCATTGCATCTTCGACATACATTATTCACTGAAACCGAGTATGGATCGCAAATAATCCTGCTTTTTAGAGCGGTCGTTGCCAAATTTATTCCATTCCCAATATGGAACAGATACGATTGAAATCTTATCAATTGTACTAACTTGTCTATGCTTCAATATTGTGCTGCCGTTTACAGTCCCCGTCCCACCAATGTAATGAGATGGCCCATCAACTTCGATACCGACCTTCTTACCGCCAACTTCAACGAGTGCATCCAGTCTGTATCCGCTTTGAGTGAGAACTTCTTCCATTGGATTTAGACCGATCGACAGCAATTCTCCAACTGCGTCTTCTTGAAGAGCCGATGTTGTGACGTGATAGTCAATAAATGTGTGACGACATCGCTCTTGAAGTCCTCTCGGGAGGCCCGGTTTCGATTCCTCTCCTGTTTGCCATAGATGCCATTGATAAAGTTGTCGTAAATTGTTTTCGTCGAAATCATGTTGCTTCTCGAGGAGTGCGCCAATAAACTGATGGTTGAAGACCAAAGGAACATCAACGTTGGATACGGCATACGACCACGCAAGGCTTGCGAGTCCTCGCGCACTGAACGATTTCAAGTCATTTGTTTCAACAATCGCATCTCCAATCTTTTTGAACACGTCTGGTCGCAACTCGTTGGCTGCAGCGAACGCCCACACTGTGTTGACAATGTTTTGAGGAGTGAACGTACTCAAGTCGTCTCTTGCAATGATAGTGTCTCCGACTCTTTTGAACAAACCAGCATGCGCTTCATTGGCTTTCGAGTATGCCCAGACGATATTTGAAAGATTCTGGGGAGTGAATGTGCTAATGTCATGCCGTGAAAGAAGTGCATCTCCGATCTTTTCAAAGAGATTTGTGCTTTTCACTTTGGCAATAGCCAATGCCCAGAGTGTATTTGAAAGTTCTTGGGGTGTGAATGCATTCAAGTTGTTAAGCGCAACTATAGAATTTCCGATCTTCTCGAAAAGAGCATTATGCGATTCATTGGCTTTACCATACGCCCATAATGTATTCGAAAACGCTTGTGGTGTAAAAGATCTCAATTCATCCAAATTGCCGATGGCATCTCCAATTTTCTCAAAAAGATAAGGATTCCGTTGACCAGCCGTTGCGTACGCCCAGACAATATTCGAAAATGTTTGAGGAGCGAATGCTTTCAAATCCGACAAAGAATCGATGGCCAAAGCAACTTTGTCGAACAAACCTGAATGAGATTCATTCAGAGTGGCGTAGGCCCACACTAAGTTCGAAAGTTCTTGTGGATTGAATGCACTCAAGTGATCAAGTGCCGCGACGGCATCCCCGATTTTCTCGAACAAAGTTGGATGTGATTGATTGGCTGTCGCAAAAGCCCACACTAATATTGAAATTTCTTGTGGTTTGAATGCATCCAAGTCAGGCAAGCCCACCACAACATCTCCCACTGAACGAAACAGAATAGGATGCGACACCTTAATAGTCGCATATGCCCACATCAAATTTGATAGATCTTGCGCATTGAATCGATGTATGCGGTGAATCGATTCCACGGCGATTTGTTGAAAGAGAGTGTCATGATTGTCTAATTTGGGATCACACCCCAGCAGTGCATATGCGTAGGCAAGGTTCGACAACTCTCGTGAATTAAATCTCGGTAGTAAATCATTCGCTGTTTGCGCCAGAGTGTGAAAAATGTCTTCCTTTGGATTTGATTCGGCATCAAGGATGAATTGAGTAAAGGCTCGTTGATAGTCCACGTTCAAGCTCCTGTTTCGATGTCGTTTCTCGTCCCGAATGTGTTTGACAATTTTGGCCATGCCAAGAATGATCGTTGTTAGATCTTTCGGCGTTGATGAGTGAAGGGAATTCATGGTGTATTCCACAAGGGAGAATACCTCTAGTTCGCCTTGATTTGCATGTGAGCCATGAGTGTGCTTTGTATCCAAGTGATGATGTAGAATTGCGGGATGGTTAGACAGTAGCCGAGGGAGTCTCGACCACACTGCTGCAACGGCAGTAAGCGGCAACTGATCCAGCTTTTCTCTTGTCGTGTGCAAAAGCTCTTGTATAGTGGTGCAATCGTCCACGTTTAAGAATGTCTGTTTGGTCTGCCGAGTGTAGAAACGAAATGCCCCGTGAGATGGAAGTGACAAGGACGGACTACGGCCGATTGAGTGCCAGTCTGAGCCTGTAGCCGACCGCGTGAATGCTCCGCGAGCAAAACAGGACAACCTCAAGGCATGAGTAGAACGCGAAACATGACGGTAGACCGGAGACGCTGGCAATCCAATGACTGGCGCGAAGTTCTTTCGCCGACGGACTGTGTCCCATGCCTTCGAACCAGTCGTCCGCCCAAGACATGACATCCCTGATTTGTTATCGGTAGTTGGTTGTAAATGATGTTTTTGTTTCTTTGGCATTTTTTGTTGGTTAGGTTTAGGGTTAGAACGGAAGGTTACAATACCGTACAATATATTGTATTGTATCGTACGATACCATACCTCTCTCCGTGATGGCAAAGATATTAACTGTATGTATGGTACTAAACACGACCTTACAATACACTTTTTAGGTATTAAGGGTAACACAGTTCCTGTCACGCCTTGTGACACCATACATGATAATATATACCAGGTTCCCATACTTGGCCTTGCTTGGCCTGCCGCCCCTTCATCGTACAATTATCATCCATCTCTCCTCTTTCGACACATGTCATGCCATGTCACGAAACAATGTGTCATTTCAATCTGTCCCCTTAGCGAGCGACGCCGCATCGCTTCTATCCTGTGTCCCACTTCCCAATCTCGTCCCGATCAATTTTTCCCACTGGCAAACGGCGCCTCCCGACCGCACAGTGCTCATGCCGTGGGTGGGATACGGCACCTACCGTCTCGGACAAAAGCACGCCCGCTCTGCCGTCTTGGCCGCATTGCAGACAGGATATCGACATGTCGATACGGCCTTCATTTACGGAGGGCAGACCACCGAGCTGCAAGTCGGAAAGGCCATTGCCGATGCCATACAACAGGGCATCATAACTAGCAGGGACGACATATTCGTCACTACCAAGCAATGGAGGGAATATCACGGATATCAACAATCCATCAAATGCTTGGATCTCAGTCTCGAGAGGCTGGGCTTGGAATATGTCGATTGTTGGATGATGCATTGGCCCGGGCCCTCTTGGGAGCAGAAACCAACCATGTCACGACAAAATCAAAACATTCACAGCCAATGCACTTTCGAACAACAACACGACAACCCGTGGACCCGCGCCAAACCTGGAATGGGACAGTCTCAGATTGCGCATCTTCGAGCCGAAACATGGCGTGCCATGGAAGATGCCTATCGATGCGGAAAAGCACGATCCATCGCCGTATCCAATTTTACAATACAACATCTCCAGACATTGAAGCAAACCGCTACATTGTGGCCGCCGGCGATCAATCAAATTGAATGCCATCCTTATTACCCTCAGAACGAATTAATAGCGTATTGCCAAAGCGAAGGGATTGTGGTGCAGGCCTATGCTTCTTTGGGGGGACAAGATGGGACCAAAGCCAAATGGAAGACATTGGGTGGGAAATTGCTAGAGAGTCCTCCTGTTCTTGACGTTTCCAAACGTTTGTCCACCACTCAAAGAAACGTCACACCAGGACAGATATTGCTACGATGGGCGTTGCAAAGAAATTGTGCCATTGTACCAAAGACTTTGTCTACTTCACGCATGAGAGAGAATGCTCAACTGTTTGACATTGCATTGAGTCAAGATGATATGCTACAGATTGCAAAGCTCCAGGAAAATGCTGTGGCTGATGAGGGGAGAATATGCTGGAGAACAGAACCGTTACGAATGCTAAACTTTTTATGATATTTGATTTTCGTGGGAGGAGCAGAGAATGGTTAGGATGTCCAATATTGTTCTTCCATTCAAAAAGTTCAAGAACTAACAAACAATCACACGAAAGGTATTGCACATAACGTCACAAGACATGAAAGATTCAAAAGGTGTTGTGTCACACACTAATGAGCCTATTCTGAAAAAAATCAAATGACAATGACTACCATATCACTAATCACGAAACACTCCACTGTAAATCGCATATGTTGAAAAGGTCATGTACGAGAAATAAATCAAGGTGGAATATCTTTTGCAAAGTCACAGCATGTTCATATGAAAACTCTTCCTATGGAAACATGATCATTACCACAGTTAATTCATTTCACCAGCGCATGGAAGCACTAGAAATTTATTTCTGCTGTTTCATTTTCAACCATCATAAGTCACAGATAACCATTAATGCAGTATGAATTGGTGGATCTATTAAAGTCATAGTTTTTGCATCAAAGAGGGAAGAATACTCACCAAGAACCTTGTTAAGCATGAAACTCCTCGTTGTTGAACATTTGAGGTCTTATAAGGTAAACATATGCCTTTCTCCAGTGAAGTGCATATTTTGCTGTCGACAAAAGAAAAAACAACGCCATAAGTAAAAAAGATGCTGCTCAATTTCATGTGCAATGTGAGGTGTCTGCACAATAAATGAGGAATAAGAAGAAGTCTAAGACTGACCTAAGCCGATAGTTAGGAGAGTTTTTATGATAAGAAAATAGGAAGCCAACAATGGATTTCCAGTTGATTCGAAGGTATTTTTGAAAGTTATTGAAATTGTTTAAACTGATGACTGGAGAATGCTCGGCATCTGTTTTTATCATGTTAATTACATTATAGGTGTGTGAGTCTCGGTAAAACTCTGGTCTGTTTGTACTAAAGACATTATGAGGTTTGTGCAGGATCTACACAGTCCGGTGAATAGAAAAGAGAAAGCCAAAAATGGGTTTCCATGTGATTGGAATGTATTTCTATAAGTTATTGAAATGGTTTGAACTGAGGACTGAAGAATGCTAATCATCATATTTTTATCGTTTAAATTACATGATACAGGTGTAGGTCTCAGTACAACTTTGGTATGTTTGTACTAAACACATAATGAGGGTTTGTGCAGGATTTACACATTCCTGTGAATAGAAAAGAGAAAGCCAAAAATGTGTTTCCAGTTGATTGAAAGTTTTTTCTTTCAGTTATTGAAATGGTTTAAACTGAGGACTGGAGAGGGCTAGTCCTCTGTTTTTATCATGTCAATTACATGATAGGTGTGTAGGTCTCCGTACAACTCTGGTATGTTTTTTCTAAAGACATAATGAGGGTTTGTGCAGATTCTACACATTGCTGCGATTAGAAAATAGGAAGCCAAAAATGGGTTTCCATGTGATTGGACGGTATTTTTGAAAGTTATTGAAATGGTTTAAACTGATGACTGGAGAATGTTAGTCATCTGTTTTTATCATGTTTATTACATGATAGGTGTGTAGGTCTCTGTACAACTCTGGTATGTTTGTACTAAAGACATAATGAGGGTTTGTGCAGGATCTACACATTCCTGCAAATAGAAAATAGGAAGCCAACAATGGGTTTCCATGTGATTGGAAGGTATTTTTATAAGTTATTGAAATGGTTTGAACTGATGACTAGAGAATGCTAGTCATCTGTTTTCATCATGTTTATTATATGATAGGTGTGTAGGTCTCTGAACAACTCTGGTATGTTTGTACTAAAGACTGACATAGGCCATGAATCACACTGGCCTGAAACAGGTGATATGGCATGGGAATCAAACCCAGGACCAATAAAAAAATCATACTGTTTGGTCCGAGGTTCAAACCTTGGACCTGCTAAACTATGTTGCAAATTACTGCAAAGTTACTCAGTAATTACTGTTTACCCAGTAATTGACTTTCACTTGGACAGTTACTCTGGTTACTGATCCTCTGATATTACTGAATTTTGAAAAGTAATTAGAGTAGCATATGTCAATTTAGATTCAGTAACATTTATATTTAGCTCAGTAATGGGTGGATTTAGAAACAGTAACCAAGTAACCTTTACACACCCTCTCATATCCATTTCAACAGTGCTTCAATGCAGAATATTTGTCAGCGCATAAAATAATCATACCGCCTTCCTCATCAACTGTGTGTCACCCCATCCAATCACAGTTCTCTTTCTGCACTGAAGGTTTGTGCCACGTGCCACTATTGCTTGTCTTTTGTGACGTGTCACCCAATCACCGTAATAATGTACCAAAACAGTAATTTGGAACATAGACAAAGAGTTAAAATGTAATTTACATAAAAATTATTCTTCACAGAGATTGGATCCAGATGTGGCAGTTGAAAGATTCAACTGCCAATCCCATGAGAATTTTTCTGAACAAGGAAGCATCTTTTGTAAATTGTTTCTACGAAACGAATATCTTAATGCGTTGCACTTCCTTTTGTCTTGCACAAAGTGTCAAAGACAATTTTGGAGGTTCCAGGTGGAAGCTCTTTGAGCTTACAAGTGTAAGTAGATTCTTGGCATATGTCTTGCCCCCAGGATTGAGGATTAGAGTGGCTCATGGAAAATAAAACCTTGGTGAGGAAACAATCTGATTACAAGCCAGACTTGCAGAAAACGTATGTGTAAGGATGAAAATTGCAAGTGTGGTGACTTGATGTACTTGCATGGTTGTTTTTGCAGTATTGTTAAGTGTAAGTGCTTGTGGAAAGGGAGATTTGTTATTAGCATTATTGCGAACAATGTTGAGTACTCTCCTAAGTCTAGGTTGCAAATTGCTGTCAAGTTACTGAGTAATTACTGCTTACTCAGTAAGTTACTGT
>JALLPC010001007.1:0-10635 GCA_036940045.1 Stephanocyclus meneghinianus | reverse complement strand
CCTATCTCTTATCCCTACAATTTTTGAGCTCATAACCATTAATTTTGGGAATTAGTTGCAGTTAGTGGCATACAAAAACACAAAATTGACCTTCCTAACTCTCATGGCAATGGATCCGCCTAAAAATTACGGATAGCAACTTACTAAACCACAGCCTTAGATGAAGTTTGAAATAATCTTTGTTTGTTAGATGAGTGACTTGTGACTGAATGAGTCTTGTTTTATCTGAAAAACTCTGACAATAACTTATTAATATTTCTGATGTGCAGAAAAATTAGCCGCTGCAACAATGATCTACTAATAGCATATGGGACTATTTCCATGCAAGAACATTCAATCTTTGGTATTTTGTCGAGGGTATGGTTCGTGTTGCAACCAGAAGCAAAACAAACAAAATGTTATGACTACTAATACCACACCTTCTACTACCGCAACTATTACCCAGTAGTCAGGAGGAGAGGGAGGAGGAGGGGGAGGAGGAGCAGAATTGCAATATTGTGGAAGACATTCTGTCAAGACTGAGTCATTTGTATCTATATCCCCTTCTTCTTGCATTTGTACACCATTGATATAGGCATCAACATCTTTGGTGATGGAAGGAACTAGAAGGGCAATGTCCTTTACAGACATCTGTACTATTCCTGGAAATTGAGCCAGGGAATCAAACCAACCCTTCAAATCTTGAGCACTCTCCGCAAAGGGATTTGTAAGGAGTTCACGCTTGCCACCAACCACATTTTTTTCAAAATTTGTATTCAATGAAAATAAATCACATTCGAAGTTCTCTGAATTACTTTCTCCCCCTATTACTCCAAATTCTCCATAAGATTCTGGTGCTGTTGCAAGAGTATACACTGAGGACTCAATCCTTTTTTGAACCTGAGAAGTAGATAGTGTTTCAAAGACACATGATTTGACAAAGTTTAATACACTGATCCGACCTCCAATGGTCACCTCATGGATGTAATGTGTACCAGTGTTTTCCACAAGACGATCACCTACTAATGTTGACATAGCATTTTCAACATTTGATGAGAGAGCAGAATTTGCCTGATCTCGAAATCGACACACAAAACTAGCATGGACAAGATCAGATTTGAATACAGCTTTCTTTTGCTGGAGTACTTCCTCTTTGACCTTGGCATACTCTGTGCTTGCAGACATATACACACCTTGTCTCGTAGCAGACACCCCCAATTCCTCTAAGAGTTCATTCTGATATGAACTCATTGTTCGATATTCTTGAGTAGAAAAAGATACATCCGAAGATGTAACTGCTTCACAGTCAACATTGTCAGGTAGTTCATAATTCTGTCCAAGAATTGTTTTCGTCCTTCCTTGTGTAAAAAATACCCCCAACACAGGAATTGTAGTCTTTCCATCAATAGCATTGATTCCGTAGCCCAGTTTATCATTGATCAAGGGAAGACAAGGGTGGCCTGAAATCGTGCTGCTTGGATTTGAGCAATATGTTGTTATATCTTGCTCTGCACAGTTGCTACCCCTAAATCCAGCATGGCATTTACAAGTCCCATCAGGATTACAAGAACCATTGTCTGTGCAATTTACGGATGCAAGACAGTTAATGCTACAATCGCAACCCAAAAAACCATACGTACAGGAACATATGGAATTTGAGCATTTCCCATTTCCCGAGCAAGACTTCACAGACGAACAATCTGTAGCATTACAAGAGCAACGATCGCCTACTTTGCCTGGCTCGCATTCACAAGACTTGCCATCTTCCGAACAAATACCCCACCCATGACAACTAGTTGATGGGTTACAGAAAGTACCACATTTTTCACCAAAGTAGTTTGCCTCGCAGGTACAACTGAAAGTTGGACCATTAGTTGTAGTAGCATTGGATTGCTCATTGGCACTGCAACGTCCATTGAGGCCGCAGAGAAATTCATCGTTACACTTGCTGCAATCATTACCTGTCCATTCAGGCTTACAGCTGCAAGTACAATCATCCTCCAAAATTCCATCATTTTTACATTCTAAGGGACAAATAGAGCAATAACGACCTAACCATGGAGCAATGCACTCACACCCGCATTCATCCATCTGTTTTCCTCCATTGTAGCATAATGTAGACAAGCAAGCTGAATGAAAAGAGCCTTGATCACCTTGACAATGATCAGGTATCTGATCTGTAATGGCACCACCTGCTACCTCAATGATGAGTGTTGGGGATTGGATATTAGAAAAAATGGCAATGCGGCCTCCAGCTCCAGTTGCAATCCTAGGATCTTCTGAGGTTATCTCTGGTACGGCACCTCCATTGGCTCTTATGTATCCAGATCCAATAACCTTGTCCGATGCAATATAGATGCTTCCACCCGAAGCTGAAGCACATTTAGTGGGTGTAGTGCAATCGCCTCCGTTTTCAGAGATAGCTCCATCAACTTTCACTTGCACAGAGGCCATTATGTTTATTCGTCCACCTCCAGTTGAATCTGTGCCTCCACTTCCAAAGTCCACCGGTTTTTCTTCTATACCGTAAATATCTCTAGAGCGATCATAATTACTATAACCTCCAACTCCGCCATGAGAGGCACCAAAGGCAGAACGGATAACATCGTAAAAAGCTTCAAAATACCCCGGACTTGGCCCTTCCCCAGCCACGTATCCTCTTTCTGTTCCACTAATTTCACCACCGTTTAAGACATCAAGATTTTCTACATCAATGTAAATATCACTGGCCAAAAGGGACCCGGCAATCTGAAGAACTTTAAACTTTTCAAAGCTCAGTCTACAAAACAACACATCACACCTCACTTCGGATTGAATTAACAAGTTCTGGACTGAGTCTGGAATAGAAGTTCCATTGACATTCAAGAGAGAAGAGGGCGTGAATGTGGAATTGGATACATAAGATCTGGGTGTGTTCACAACACAGGTACTCGTGGTGATGTCATCACATCGAATGCCCGTAAGGCGACGCCGCAGGGAATAGGAGAATCTATTTTGAACACTGTCGGCGATTTTCAAATATCGTGATCGCAAATATACTGGTGGGCGAATCTTCTGATATCTCGTAGCAATCGCGACCACTGGGAAGAGACACAAACTTACAAGATGCATGTCTCCAAGTTCCTAATAATACTATTAATTTTGACAGACCATTATTTTATGCGCGTACCATACTGAAAGGGAACATTGTCTCACATTTGTACTGTCGACAAATACGAAGCATTAGAATACATCATACCCGTTCGCGAGTGTTATGGTACCATACCATATGGCTGCTGGCTTTCTGTAGGGCTGCTAGTCGGTGTTCGGGTACTATACACAGTGGAGCCTAAAACACCGCACTCATGAGAAAGACATGTATTTTTTTGGGAAGCTTTTTTTCTGACCGTGACTAACAGCTATGGTTGTACAATAATAGTGTTTTGGGGCGGCACGTACCTGCACAATATCATACGTTTCATGCAATACATGTATTGTGTACCATATTGTACATAGAGAGATAAATAATAAATATAATTGACAGCTTTACACTTTTGAATTGAATACCGAACAAAAAAATACCATACATAATAATTAATAATTCATGGAAACTCGCAATGAGTTTCACCTCTCACATCCCTCGTCCATTATCAACCATGTCACTCTGTCCAAGCAATGCCCATGATTCTCTAACCAAGACCAACTCCAACCATCTCGACGCGCCTCCGCCCCCGAGCCTGCTTCTCTATTGGATCTCACCCGAGAAAATCGCCAACGAGATTAAAACATCTTTGCTGCCATCCCGTTCCAAGCCAAGTTCAAGCCTCAAGAGTCGTGTCCATCGAACTCGCTGGCACACAATCACAGGAATCCGGCGATGAAGGAGTTTATCCAGTCATATTTCGTTATTTCGAGGAAGTTCAAGATAACGGGTACGAGCACCACCGCAAGGACAAAGACAATGACCGACCTCAAAGCAACTGACAGATCCCTTGTCAATGCTCGCCCTAACAACATGGCGAATGTTTCAACGTTTCGCGGTCTCCGGGACGGACAAGACTGCCAGGCGAGACAACCCGATGCTGAGTACGGTTTTTCCTGTGTCTCCAGCTGTCTCGGCGGAGATGCTCGAATCCCCGTTCTCACGTGTCTCGAGAATCTCGACGGCTTCCCCTTCTTCCTGGACCTGACGGTGGATTCGGCATCCCATTGAAATCGATGCATCGGCGAGAGGTTGTGTATTTGTAGGAATGCCATTGTTTAGTCGACCCAACCAGGTCGATGTACACGTTCCGGTGTGCTTGAAGAAGGGGTCAGATAAGCCTCCATATCAGTATAGTCATTATGTACGGCCGTCAAATGCCTCAATCAAACTCAGATCCCATATTCTTCCACACCTTCGAGTCTCCACATAGAAGGATTCAAACTCGCCCAAGAGAAAGCTTTGAAATCTGCCATTTCGTGAGGGAAGGATAAGCTGTGGATGCCCTTGTTTCGGCAGTGACTCCTGGGCTTGTGATATCTCCATCGGTATTTGTCGAAAAAGTCAAGAAACTTGGTTTGAATGTTGAAGATGCGGATGGCATTGCATACAGTCGCCCTATTCGAGACATCAAGGAGGAGAAAAGACGAGAGAGAAGAGAAGAAGATTGATGAAGAGAATAGGTAACTAGATGGCTATAAGTCGGCATAAGATCCCTGAGAAGTGATAAATTATAATGTGTAGGGTTCAATAGTGTATACCTGTGGATGCAGTCAACAAAGGATTGTCATTCATAGAATCGACAGGCGTCGTGACGGAAGAGTCGCGCTTCCTTGGGTTTAAAATTACTCTTACTCCGAACAAGGGTTTTCGTACATTATTTGTTTCGTAGAGTAAAAAGTTGATGAGTGGGTGGAGCCATATTGTGATGTGGGGTGCAGTCAGCAAAGTCTGTTGGACTAGTTTGATTGAGCTTTCTGGCTGTTATGGCGAAAAAAACGGTTCCTTGTTGGGTTTGAAATCACCAATAATTTAGATAGAGTTTTGTGCAAATAATATTTGACCTCACAAGAAAATGAACAATTGTTACATAGAGATTCAAGGAGTACCACATCGTAACTTGGTTGAATTCCAATTTGTCACGATGCCAGATAACTTTTCACTTGAGTGATGAAGGCTCTGCTGAATGCCAATGACAGCTTCTTTCACATCTGTCACCGGTATTGCTTTCATTTTGAACACGAAATGAATATTGGTGCTTTCCATGGCGGAGCAGGCGATTAGTCGGCATAAGATCCTTGAGAAGTGACAAATTATATTGGGTAGGGTTCGATTGTGTGTATCTGTGGATGCAGTCAACAAAGGACTGTCAAAGTGGTTTCATAGAATCGACAGGCGTCTGTGACGGAAGAGTCGCACTTTTTTGGGTTTAAAATTACTCTTACTTCGAAAAAGGGTTTACGTAAATAATTTGTTTCGTGGAGTGGTTCCTCGTTGGGTTTAAAATCACCAATAATTTAGATAGAGCTTTGTGCAAATAATATTTGACCTCACAAGAAAACGAGTAGTTGTTACATAGAGATTCAAGGAGTGCCAGAGCGTAACTTTTGAATTCTAATCTGGCACGATGCCAGATAACTTGTTGAGTACGAATGACAGCTTCTTTCATATCTGTCACCAGTATTATGTTCAGCGCATGCAAGTAATGCACACCGGCGCTCCCCGTTGTGGAGTGAGTGGTCATATGTCATTCATTGGTGTTGATTGTTTGGTTTTGGTTTGTACAAAATTCAAAATCGAGTTCTTACGACCCAACAACGCCGTTCCCTTTCACTCCGCGAGAACCTCTTGACAATACAGCCTCGCAAAGAAAACGGCCCTCGCCCAATAAAACAAAATATAATCCAACCAATTCCTCTCCCACAACGCTCTAAATTCCTCGCCGCTCCCCCGTTCCTCCAAATACGCTCGGGCGTTGGAATTCCTCACCTCGCCGGTGGTGACGACGTGCCCGCTCTCTTTCTCGCCGACGTACCGCCGTCCATTCAGCACGAATTGATCCCATCCCAATAGTTCTCGCAGGGCTCGTTTGCCTGATTCTTGCGTCATGACGTCCATGGGCAACACGAGATCAAAGTTCGCCAAAGCTCGCACGGCCGCTTGGAAGGGTCTTTCCCACACGGATTTCTCCGTCGCGGCCGACGGGAAAATGCGAGAGGTGACAAAGAACGACGCGTTCTCTTCCTCGTCGACCTGGTGATCGGGCAATGTTCCGCCCGAAAATCTCCAAACCATGTAATTGTTCCTGGCGATGTTGGAACGAAATGCGGATCGGCCGCCCGCTTTGAAATTCCCCACCCTGGCCAAATTTTTTCGTATCCATACTCCGAAATTGGACACGTCGCGTTGCTGTTGTTCGGAATAGTCGCTGAAGAAGGTGTAGGACGATAAGAGTCGATCGGCCGGATCTCGAAGGGTGGTGACGAAGAGCAGTCGAGGGGAGTTGTTGTTGTTGTTGTTGTTGTTGTTGTTGCTGTTGTTGTTGTTATCGTTGTTGTCGTTGTCCTGTTCCCGTCCGTAATCCTCCGTCCACAAATCCCTCCCCGACAAGTGCAACTTGTCCCCATCGAAAGGATCCCACTCGTTCGCCACGATGCGGTACGGTTGCTGCCGTGTGACGACGTCGATCAATTCCTCGTTTGTCCAGGATCCCACTCGTCCGTCCATCAATTCTCCCTTTCTCGGCATGCAGTGATATCGCGGCACGGACGCAGAGGGCATGTTGGATTGAGCCAGGGCGCAGAAAGTGGTTCCGCCGGCTTTGGAGATGTGTTCGTACCAGAGGACGACGCGCGGAGTATTTTCGGAGAGAATGTTTTTGTTGCGTCTCGAACCGCGGACGGCGGGCCGGTTGTTGAATCGAAAGTCCGCCGAGAGAGCGGCAGAATGACGCGGAAGGGGCGGCAGCCATTCGACAGTGGAGGACGACGAAGATGTCGACCAGGGACATTGGCCCGTTTCCAACAACGACAGCGAAAATAAATCGTCTCCGTATCTACCTCGAAGAAAACGAGAACATGGTGTTTGAAAATGCCACGTTCGGTCTGTTCGAAATTCTACACTTTGAATAACTCACCCGTCGCCGCCCGCTCCAAACACATTCCACAATTCCGCCGGTCGTCTCTCGGCCAGTCTCGTTAAAAAACCGACGACGGAGTCCAAAGAAGCCGGCCGTATTCCGACGCGACGTCCGTCCGTCGCCGCATCAACTCGTCTTGACACAGGACGAGCAGCTGCTTTGGAGTCCACCTCGTCGTCCTCTCCCGCAAACCTCGCCAGCAAGACGCCGCCGCCGGCGATGGTCCCGATCAACGTCGAAAGAATCGTCAGCGAACGGCGTCGTCGTCGTCGCTTGGTTCGCGGACGAGACGGCGGCGACGACCGAGGTCGTTCGGGAAGAGGAGTCGGAACGGCGTGATGGCGGGACGAGAGGGGTGGGTGCGGCGCCATGACGACGACGCCTCATTCGAACGTTGTTGACGACCAGTTGGGGAACGCGCGCTTGGGGCATTTCCTTTTCTTTGCCGGGAGGATGGGCCTGGTTTTGGTCGGGGTGCACAGGACGAGAGTGGAAAGGGATACGAATTCCTAATATGACCGAATGGTGTCACTTTCCTGTCTTGTCTGCTAATTATAGATTCTAATCGGCCATGACCTCTTAATTCGTCAAGGTTTTATTGCACTTGTTAGACAGAAAAGTCCCCTTCTAAGCAGTTTTCAGTCAACGAGGAGGCAATGCCTCTATTATTGCATGGTTTTACTCTTCTCCCAACAATGAGCAATAGGTCTCAGTCTATTTGTACAATAGAGACTTAACAATCACGAAGAGACCCTTTAATATTCAATTTAGTTGAGACAGGTAGAGTGAGTGAATTATTGCATATAATATATATAATATTTGATGTGGGCTTTCCATGAAAAAAATGCTTTCTTCCAAAGTGGCCAAACAGTGAACCCCTAAGAAGCGTCATTTTTCCTTGTAAGGGTGGGAGTATCGTAGACAAAGGTTTCTCTTGGGAATCAACCGTGTCTCCGCGTACAATAGTCATCGGTTCACTCGAGAATAAAAAGGTTCTCGTGGTTCCGAGGCAACTTCGGATGGCGCACGACGTGAACGTAGCAAGTCATGGCACAGTCCGTTTTCTATGTCGAAGTCCAACTTCAATAAAAGTGTAGTTATTTTTCTTTAACACCGAATGCATTTATGGTATTGTACCATACGGTACAATATCGTACCATACCATAATATAATGTGGTTCATTTTTATGTATGTTGTTGTTGTTGTCCTAGCTTTCTGCCAGTGACAATCTCCCTTAACAAACAATTGAACCAATCAATCCTAACGCACATTATTTCGTAACCACGATCCACGATTACCTTCAGTCCTCTCTCAATTCAACCGTCGCTATAAGCCATGAGGATCGCCACTTTTGTGCTAATCATTGCAATCATTCTCGCATACAGCTTGTTCGTTTCCGTCCTTCCAACGATCACATCCATTCGTGAAGTCATCAACGGTCAGAAAGACAGAAATACTGCTGCCAGAAATGATTTCATGCGAGAGCAGCGAGTCAACAATAACAGCCATAGTAACATCGATGAAGCCCATTATACTACACTAAAACCGGTGTTTTCTCCGTTGCTGCCCAAAGGAAAGAATATATGGATGCCATTGACCCAGAGTGAACGAAATGAATACCACGAAAAAGAAAAGCTCGTGTGTGGCAAACCCTTTATGCATTGTTGCTTAGGCCAAGGTCGACAATTGAAGACCGTTCACGAAAATATTTCACAACTTTATGTGAAGTGGAGCGAACCACTGACAAGCTTAACTACCCTGCTCGAATATGTCTCAACACAGAATTCCATGTAATCTATGGTTCTTTGGCATGTCACTAAGTGGAGATCAAGCAATTGGGGCACTGTGTGAGTTAATGAGAGAGGGTAGTTACACATTAGATAAGGAGCAATGCATTGCATATGAAAACGAACGCTGGAATGAAAAGGATGTTCTCAAAAACTGTTCAATGGATACGTTAGGAATGCCAACAGCTCAATATTATCTACTGACAAATCTCAATCGTACTTCATGTCCTTCTGTTACTTTGGCGCACAATAGCCTCAAAAGCATTCCACAACAAGAATCATCGCTTTACATTAAGCAAGGAGGACTGATGATTATCAATCAGGGAGTTCATTGCAATATACCTGGTTGTGTATCTGAAACAATGAGAAAGTTATTTACCGAGGAATTCCTCTCAATGGCCGAAGAAAATCAATGGAAAATTTTCTATAGAGAAACTGAACGGCAGCACTTTGCAACGCCCAATGGATATCACAAAGTCGGTGTATCAATGAATAAGTGTTGTGCTATCCAACAAGAGGAGAGTGACTTTAGAAATAAAGAAGCAAGGGAATTCCTACAAAATCTAACATTTAAGTCAGGAACCAAAAACAAAAGTATACCCATTATTCCTCTTGGAAGGGCAACTATACCTTTGTACTTCATGCATGGCTTTGACACTGAGAGAAAGACTTATGACTGTACACACTATGTTTACTGCCCATGGCGTTTTGAGTTGACTTGGGATGGAATTCTTCGTGGCCTAAAAGTACTAATGAACATGTGAGCATCAGTCATGCCTTTTTCAATTACGCAGTCTCAACTGAGGCTATTCAAACTATTCAATGTTCTAATAGTAAATTATGCTACTATTTGATGTGAGAGAGCATAGAGATCAAAGAGTCCTTCTTTTCCATTACATGCAGAGCACATGCCAGACTAATGCAGAACACACATTAGATGACTTTTATTTTGATGCCAAGGATGATTAGGGTCATGATGTTTTGTTTAGGTATGATCTATGAAAAGTTGAGTCGGGTGACGAGGATAAAGACAACAGTAGCAAGGTCTATAATGTTTTGGTGTTGCAGCTTGCTATATGAGTGCACAAAGCATGAGTTGGCTAGTGAATCATAATTGAGAGAAGATTGAGAAAATTGCTAAATCAAGCTAATTAGTTACTTCACAAAACAAGCATAGAGACATATCTTTCTTTGCCAGAGGGTCAGCACAGTGGCATGTGCCATATGCAAGCATGAGTTGGCCATAACCTCTTCCCTCCAACCTGGAGGGTCAGTTGCCCCTTAGTCGGGAGCAACAGCATGGCTCAATGTATGAGTTAGGGCTGCCAACAGATTTCATATTTTCTTGGCAAGATTAGAGAGGGTGCAAATATCTGGTCTGGGGATGGGGGGGCATAAGTGAGGCCTCTGGAGGGAATGGGCATAACAAAGCTTGCTTTGCCACAGTAGCACAATCAATTTCCTTTAGCCACTGGATACAGGATCACATGGATCATGTTCCTGGGTGCCAGAAATCCTCCTATAGGAGACATTGGTGGCAAGGTCAGAGGTTATAGGAATCTACCAACATCATGTTGATATATGACGGACAATATCATAAAACAATTTTATGATGAAATTCCCTATTGTATTATACTGTATAGTAATATCATGATGACATGGAGAGGTGCATATGATAAAAAATATTTCAAGATACTATACCTTTCTTTTTCCTTTTTTTGACTCTACACTTATCAAGTAGGTCAAGGTCTATCTATGCTACTAGTAAA
>JALLPC010001006.1:0-14662 GCA_036940045.1 Stephanocyclus meneghinianus | reverse complement strand
CATACCTGGTTGCCACTGGCATTGTCTTTTCACCCAAAACGATCAATATAATACCCCGTTGAATTCAAGCAGCACAGAAACGACCGGCTGATAGATAACAAACAAGACTCCGCAAACTTACAAAAGCAAAACAAGGAAAGCAAGACAACAACGCATTAAATTCATTCATCGTTGAGTCAGGAGCAAGATGTCACTTAGTCCGACTCAAAGACAATCTCCCCCCCCCATCAGCCCGTCAGACAAACCCATCACTGTAGCATCAGGGCAGGTAATTTGCACAACAGCACAAACAGAATTACCCTTAAACATCAGGCCGCAAGCATGTATTGCCAAAGTCGTACCCGCACTCAAGCACAACTCGCTCATCATTATTAGCAAACTGGCAGACAATGGATACACGACAGTTTTTTACCTAAAAACGAAGGCGTCAAGGTGTATGAGGGCGACAACGTTATGCTGGTCAAACATGGGACCGCGGTCGTCCAAGGGTGGCGTGAAGCACATGGTTCCTGACTGTGGCAGATTGCGGCCTTAGAAGGAAATAATAATAAAAATGGTGATGTGACCGATGGAAACACTGGGACTGGTGCATGTCAGGATGATGCTCGTGAGTGGGCGGAGGTGGTGGTTCACGAATTGGCCGGAAATGTCTATGACCTCCCATCAACAGAAAAAGTCATTAGATACCATCATGTGTCACTAGGTAGGTTTCCCCGTGAAAAGCACCCGCGGTGAAACACGGGAGCCTACTATCATTCCCGGGATTAACTACCAATGCAATTAATGATTATTTCCCCAAGTCCGATGAGACACAGAAGGGACACATGAAGCAGCAGCGTCAAAACGTGCAGTCAACCAAGGAGAAGGCAGAGGCAAATGCCTTGGGCACGAAAAGGCCTATTGAGCGCAAGAGAGATGTATACAAAAAGGTCCATGATGCAACAACGAGGCCTATGTACACAGATCGATCAGGGAGGTTTCCTATCACATCAGCAGAGGACATAAGTACATCATGATTGCAGTTGAAATGGATGGAAATTACATTGACGCTGAGCCTCTAAAATCACGATCAATGAAGGACTTGATTAAGGCCTATCAAGCCGTCTGGAAGCGTTGGGAAGCCACTGGAGTCACTAGTCCAAACTGGCATGCACTAGACAATGAGGCACCAGCAGATTACAAGGAAGCAATCAGGAAGAATGGGTGCACGGTTGAACTTACACCTCCAGATATACACCGTAGAAATATTGCTGAGCGAGTCATCCAAACATGGAAGGACCATTTCATTTCTGTTCTTGCAGGGGTAGATGCAAAATTCCCACTGCATGAGTAGGATAGGCTCATTCCACAGGCAATGCTCACATTGAACTTGTTACGACAGTCCAATGTGTCACCAAATGTCTCGACTTATGCACACCATCATGGACAGTTTGATTACAACCGCATGCCACTAGTGCCTATGGGCTGTGCAGTACAACTTCATGAGAAGCTCAAGAGGCAGAAGACATTTGGTGAACATTCAGCTGATGGATGGTACATAAAAACGTCACCTGAGCATTACCATTGTCACATCATTTTTGTCCGCAAGACAAGGCAAATGAGAGTCATGGACATGGTGTACTTCAAACACAAATACCTAACCCAGCCAACATTGACACAGCAAGACAGGATAGTAAAGGCCATACAGGATCTCTCAGCTGCAATTACAGGAAAGGTAAAACACAAGCTACAATGGCAATATGATGCCATCAAGAGGCTGACTGATATGCTCAAAGCTGGAAAGACAATGCCAGTCGTTCTCACAGGATATGAGCCTGTTCCAGGGGTGCACAAGAACAAAGAAGAACACCTGCCCAACCAGGTGCCCAAACGGGTGCAATTCGCAGAGCAGCCAGAACCAAGGGTGGGTCCAGCTGAACCAAATAGGTTGATTGTTGTATCTCCCACATCTCAACTTCAACCAATCTTGAAAGAGGAACCCAAGTACAGCAAACCTCCCATCACTACAAGTGAAAGTGTTGCATCAAGGGTAAAGTCCAGGCGTGCCAATTTACACTATGATAGCATAGCTAGCAGGGTTGCAGCACGCAGGCAAGGGCAAGAAGTTGCAAGTCCAGTGCTCGACTGCGAAACTGGCCAACTCCTCGAATACTGACAATTGTTACGTCACCCAAAATACTCTGAAGCCTGGAACAAATCTGCATCAAATGAATTTGGAAGGTTAGCACAAGGTGTTGGTGGCAGGATAAAAGGCACGAACACAATTCATTTCATAAAAAAAGAGGAAATACCTTTGGACCGGAGAAGAGATGTGACATATCTCAAGTTTGTTTGCATGGTCAGAACCAAGAAGGCTGAACCAAACAGAACAAGAGCCAAAATGGGTGGCAATACTTAATCAACTACCCAGACGATGTAGGCACACCAACAGCCAACCTGTTACTAATCAAGATATTTTTGAACAGCATCATTTCAACGGACAGAGCAAAATTTGCAACAGCAGACACGTCAAATTTTTACCTGATGACTCCACTGAAGCGGCCTGAATTCGTGAAGGTGAAACTCGAAGACATCCCGGAAGAAATTGTCAAAGAAAACAACCTTCGAGAGTCAGCAACTCCAGACAGATGGGTTTACATTCGAGTAAGCAAAGGGATGTACGGCTTGCCACAAGCGGGATCATTAGGGCATGACCTGTTAGAACTGAGATTGAACAAAGAAGGATACTACCAGAGCAAAATTGTACCTGGGCTGTGGTGACACAAGAATCGGCCAATCACCTTTTCCCTAGTAGTGGACGACTTCGGCATAAAATACATGACCGAACAAGACTTGGACCACCTCATCAAGACACTGCACCAATACTGCGACATTTCATTGGATCTGTCGGGCAAAGAGTACGTGAAAATAGAGTTAGATTGGGACTACAAGAACAAATGCGTTCATTTATCAATGCCACCATATCTAAAAAAGGCTCTGACTCAATTCGGGGTCAAGAAACCCAAGCGATTGCAAACTTCTCTGTACGCATACATTCCCCCAAATTATGGAACAAAGCAACAATTTGTGCAGCAGGACCTTGCCCCACCAGCAACAAAAGATGAGCAAACTCATGTGCAACAAGTCACAGGGAAATTTTTGTGGTATGCAAGTGCTGTCGACGGGACAATGCTGACACCACTAAGCGCAATAACTTCCCAACAGGCAAATCCAACGTCTGACACGATAAAAAGGGTCAAGCAACTCCTTGACTATGCAGCATCGCAAGAACCCACAGTGCTAACATACAGAAAAGCGGGATGGTGTTGGCACCGCACAGTGACGCAGGCTACCTCAATGAGTCCAAAGCACGAAGCAGGGCAGGCGGACATTTCTTTTTATCCAAAAATACACAACATCCACCAAACAATGAGGCAATACACAATGTAGCCAAAATAATAAAGCAGTCATGTCCTCAGCAGCTGAAGCCAAACTTGGCACACTGTACATAAATGCAAGAAAAGCAGTTGAAATTCGCAACATCTTACGTGAAATGTGGCACCCCAACCCCCAACGCCAATACAGACAGACAATTCGACAGCCGAAGGGATAATAAATGCCAGAGTCCAACCAAAGCAGATGAAAGCAATGGACATGAGGTTCCATTGGCTACGTGATCGGAATGTAGCACAAAAACAATTTCGCTTTTACTGGTGAGCGGGGACAACTAATTTCGGGGATTATTGGACAAAACACCACCCGCCCAAGCATCACGCAAAAATGCGCAGTGAAATTCTGACATCATACAAAACTTTGCAGGAGTTCAGATCCCGTCAAACACGTGGTCTGCAAGGGTGTGTTAAGATAGCTAAGATAGCCAATGCAGCGTAAGAACCTGCAGTGCTAAATAGCTACAATAGCCAACGCAGCGTAAGACAGACCAAGTTATTTTAGGGCTTTGTGAGAGTTCGATATTACAAATTCTCAGTTCTTGAAGTTTTTCAAATTTCAAATTTCAAGCCAAAAGTCAAATCAAAGTAGTCATATTACAAAACTTTGCAGGACTTCAGATCCCATCAAACATACATGATCTTCAGGGGTGTGTTAAGATAGCCAGTGCAGCATAAGACAGACCAAGTTATTTTAGGGATGAGAATTTGATACTACAAATTCTCAGTTCTTGAAGTTTTTCAAATTTTAAATTTCAAGCCGAAAGTCAAATCAAAGTAGTCATAAATTAATCACCAACTTGTGATCTGAACTGATTCAGCTTGACCGCTGTATAGCAAACCAAACCCAATCAACAACAGAATATAATGAATGACAAATCAATAGTCAAAGAAACAATATATATCAGAATGAAATAAATCACAAACAAACAATGAATGAACTGCCCAACAAACAAAACAACAAAACAATTTGCAATAAACCCCACTGTTGAAATGCATAAGTTGTATTTTTATTACAATTTAAATGATAATCAGCCAAAAAAGAATATTAGATTTATGGTTCACCAGATGTCAGCAAAGGGATGCAGCCTTCATGATCTGTGTCGCTTGAAGATTGGCTGAAGGCATGAGAATAGAAAGAGAAGTGACAGCCCAAATATCAAGTGCCAATGTTGTTTTGATTTTTCTTAGAGTATGTTTACAGCAGGGCAGTTAAGAAAAAGTTGAGCTTACTTGTACAATCAGAGGTTACCAAAAAAGCAATTAGTCATAGATATGGAAGACACCTCAGTTAGATGAATCTATCAAAAAGCAACTTAAAGTTTCAAAACATACATCCCAGACCTCAACTCAACTAGTTCAATCAACAGACTACCTGTCTGTACTTGCAGTCTGGGGAATCATAATAATTTTCATTGTGTTTTGAATCACCATCATTACTTTTGAAAACCAGTCCTGAAAATCATTTAATGTTCCATGAAATTAGCTAGGCATTATACAAATTTTTATACTACAAAAATCTTCTAATCTTCATGTTACTCACACCGAGCATGCCCTGATATGATTTTGAATTGCTCACTCATAGAGACAGTGCAAAATTATGCAATCATTGCATGCTTTTGGTTCCTCTCCAGATTACTCTGTATCTTTCCCATTTTTCCAATCCACTGCCCAGTTGATGGGGCCCATCACACTTGCTTCATTAATGGAAACAATCAATCATTACTGTTTTGATATCAAATATTTGTGCCTTCCCCATCATGCACTCATTCCTGGTTCCATTTTGTTTGCATTTGCCTGGGGTGGCTAACCACTACAGGGGGTTCAAACAGTGGTTGTATGTGCATGCTCTCCCTCATATGGAGGACCAAGATGACACAACACCAATATATGGACAATGTGGTCAACGTACATCAGCTATCCTATGCAAAGAGTTTTGAGCACTGTGATGTTGTAATCATGAGAGAGATATTGTTGGTCATGGACCAAAGGGATAAAATTTATTAGTGCAAGATGATCGTGGCTAGGCTCATTTCTTGTTGTTTACAACAACATTTTTGGATAGCTGCAATGATGGTATGGACAGAACTCATTTTTGTCAGGGGCATTCACAAGCAAGAAAGCAAAGGCAATCCATTGAGTGCTAACATCATCACAATGTCATCAATTGTCCTTATTACACCACCTACATGCAAAAATCAACTGCTGCACATATCAAGAGCAGAGTGTTCCATGAAGACAGTAAGTATTTCAAGAAATTTGCTTTGTTTATCCTTATGTTGTTGCTTTAAGTGGTTCTCACAATTTGAATCCTGTCAGATTTTCTTCTAGACCAGAGACAACAAAGTGAGTCCAGTTTTTTGTAAAAATGATTCAGATATTTTTGTTTAACATATTTTATTTCCATTCCTTTCCATTGATAGTTGTATTGCAGAGCATATTTGTGCAAGATCTGTGGCCTCTGGCAACTTTGCACAGGTACCTTGGATCCATATTTTTCTTTTTTCAGGATGGGATTATGAGATTATGTTGTGGGGGCTTCCTTATTTGCTAGTATCTCTTCGGGATCAAGATTATATGAACACACAAAATAATAATCCAGATGATACTTATTATTCTGATGTGTTGCAGATGGCAATAAATGTTGGTGTGCTTGGGTTTTGTTGCATTTTGGCTCTTCATATGATGTCAACAGTTATGTTATTGACTGCTACTGACAAAAATGTGATACCAAAAACTAACAGGTCATTTACAAACAACAGGGCTGCACAACACTGGATAACTTAATCCAATCTGCATGTTTTGATTTGTTTACATATTTAACCATTATGATTTCATGTCCATCTGAGGGGGTCATTTGGCATGGGCTAATTTGTTTTTGATCACCCAGATCCATCTTTTTGACATCTGGGGCTTTGTTTGTGTATGATGGCAATTCTGCATACGAGGCAATCCTTGTCTCAATATATTTGCCTCTAGTTTTCATGATCTGTGGAACTATTTCATCCTCTACAATTTATTCTCTTGCCAACCAATAAGGAAACAACAATGATTGATACTTCCATAAACATCCTGGGTTTCCATAAAATTGTGATAAACATGCGAGAAAAGCTTTTGATCTCGAAATCCTAGTGTCCAAAATGATTTATCCTTCTGTTGTTATGGTGAGGAATGATGCTACTTCATTTGCCAGCTAAGAGAGATAGAGTCATATGTAAATTATAAATAATAGTAAGGTTTTTCAGTATCGTAGTCTGCTAAAATATAACAAGTAATGATGGGCAACAAAATTCATATTTTAAGCCGTGTTGTTTCCACTATGTCAGAGATTTTATCAGTACTTTTCAAACTTGTCCAGCATTTTACAAATGTCATTCATATCAAACTTCCTTCCCTAGCCATAACAATCCAAAATCATTTAACCCTTTGTTTGTTCAAATGTATGTTTTTATACAAAAAAATGACATTCCAAGTATGAGCAAGTATCCATCTGTCGATTAATAAAACAAACTCCCAACTGATTCCCCAATCAATTCACAGTGCCTCAGATGGATTGGCCCTTGGCAGTGCAATCTTATGTTACACTTTAAACACAATACACTGTTGTGGTATTCAAATCATTTTATGCAGGTTAAAGGCAAAAGAGATGGTGCAATCTAGGGAGGAATGGAAGGTAAAGAATTTTGATCCCCCTCTAGTCATCATCATCATCAATCCATATTGTGCATGGGTAGATTGCTGGAGTGTTCCTGGTTGTATCAGATTTGTAATCATAGCATCTTTAGATGAAGAAGAGAACAGGCCTGGGGGTGTGGTACTCAATTCTGGATGCTGTAATGGAGCTAGTGGTGGGAGTGTAGAATTGAATGCTCCAGTGATCCAGTCCAAAAATCTGTCTGGGCAAGATGGGAGGTTAGTCCAAAGAAAACAAGCAGGGTAAGATTGTTCTTTTTGCTAGATGACAGCAGCCCACTTCAGGCATGCCTTAGTAGGCCGCATGAGGATTTTCAACTTGTTCATCAAATTCCTCAGGGGAATAGCCTTGTGAACTTGTGGGTTGCAAATTGAGAGTGAAATTGCATTATCTCCAAATGTTTTTAGTTGATATCTTTTCATATCTCTTTGTCATGTCTTGACGATGACCTTTGATATCCATAATTGTTCTTTGAATGATACTTTATGGTATGGCGGAAAGTATTGTTACTGAGAAAGATGGTGAAAATGGATAATAAATTGAAGAAAAATCAATAAATAGAATCATTTTAGTCATAATAGATAGTGCCTCCCTCTAGTTGTGTCTAGTATGCAAATTGCATTAGAGCTGATAAGGCTTGAGCAATTGACTTGCCAATGTGTTTTTTAATAGCCATATATAGTGCAATCACAAGTCACTGTCACCAGAATTTAATAGCTATCCTAATTCTACCTGATTTTTGACTTGTCCATTCATTCTATCACAATGCAAATACAGGAGTGCACCCCCCCAATGAGGTTTCTTTAACATGGAATGCTTGGAGATAATGATATAGAACAATGAAGACATATTTTTATTGGTTGTGCCTTGTTTAACAGTAAAACCTGGATGAGCTTGTATTTAAGTTTGTCATGATTAAATGGCAGTAGATTGTCCAAGCTTGAAAACAATTGGCCATGTGTTCAAACAATAGCTTCTTTATTTTGGATAACAGTCACCGATGTCTGTCATAAGTTTGTTGATTCCTTGTATGTATTAGCAATCAAAAACATAGATTTCTGACAATCTAATTGTCATTTTTTGTCACTTGTTGCATCCAATTTTTACATTACTCTCACCAACTTCAGTCTAATGTTGATCAGATGCCATAGGTAAACTGAGTAACAAGACTTCTAATTAACTGCCCCAACCAGCATGTTGTAGCAGTTACATTATTTGGGTGATCTTTAAAAATCAATAACAACTTGCATAATCATGGTTGTCTTTCCAACCGCAACTTGAATATAAATGTATTTACTTAGTACAACAGCATGTCAAATGCATGCAAAATCTAAGTACGTTCATAAGTATAGAGGATATCATGACCATTTTATAGTGAACTAACTTAAGGGCATGACAACAGACCTTATGGGTAATTTGAGTAGCAAAGACTAGTCATTACAAGTGTTAAGTATCATTAGCTGGTTGGTACAGTCTTCCGCTCCCTATTCTAACCTTCACCATTGTAGGTTCTTCCTGGCCACACATGTAACATGTAAGTATGTACAAATAGGAATACGAAGAAGAGAGTATGTGAAAACCTGAGTATTTACATACATGCCACTCATGCACCTCAATCTCCAACAACAAAAAACTCATGCCAGAAATGCTTCAAGCTCCTGCTTTACCTTCAAAAAAACAGAGACACTCATTGTGCGCTGACATTTCTTTTGATGGTTATCATACCACTGGAAAAGACCATTTCAGATTGCACCCCCTATACAAAAAAGTAATACGTCTTCCTAGGAAACATTCCTTTATAAGTTCTCCATTCCATGGGATATGTGTTCAAATGCATTCAATGTCTAAAAAGGTTGACAGGCAATGGGATATGTGTTCTCAATACTTAAGGTCAAAAGGTGGTCAGGTCCATGGGATACACAATGAAACATATTCAATAGAAGAAAAATGGGCCATCCCATGGGATTTATGTTCAAAGGAATACAACAAAATGACTGTTAATTCATTAACAAAAAAGTTATCTTGTCCATGGGATTCATGTTTGATATTCAAATGCTTTTAATGTCAAAAATGGTCTGTGAGGCATGGAATTTGCATTCAGAGTGTTCAGCATCTAAAAAGGCAACCAGACCCCTGAGATATGCATTCAAAGCATTTAATACCTAATACAGGTGAAACCCCGATGCTGGCAGCAAAAATGATTTGAAATGAGACATTGGAGATACAATGGGCTCGTGGAAAGTGGAAGCAGATCCACACAATTGACTAATGGATATCATTCCTTTGATTAGCCAATCACATAATGATTTGTCTATGCAAAACTGATTCAGAGAAAGAAGGATTAATTCAATTGTCATGTAGCATATCGCAATCATTTCTACCTGATTCAGATCTGCATCAGGTAGAAATGTGCTTTCAATCTCTCTTTCTACCCAATGCAGGTCTGCATTAGGTAGAATGTGCACCGTGCTGACATACAAGATGAATAATGAAACTGGGATCTATTGATATTTGACTTTTATGCAAAGACATCTGGTTGTTCACAATGTCTCAAAAGATAGGCTCTGAAATTTTGCTTAATAACCCATCAGCACACAAAGCATGTACACTCCTACATATTTATGATCATAAGATAAATCAGTCAAATACATTTTTTATTTTAGAGCAATTAAATTAAATTCACTTATTTGACTCCAGGACTGTTTACCAATAAAGCTTTTTACAAGAAAATGATGACCTGTAGAATTCAACTATTTCACATAGGAATAGTTTATCTACCTGATGCAGATCTGTATTCGGTAGACATTTTGTAGAATAGTAGGATTTACTATCTGATACAGATCTTTATCAGGTAGAAAAATGACTAGAATGTGGACTTACACAACTGAAAAGAGCTAAGCGAACTCAACAGCAATTCTTACCAAAAGATATGTTTTTGGTGATTTTATTGTCAAGTAAGGACCTGCACTCTTCACACTGTCCGGTGCAGCTGACTGCAGACAATTTTGACCTCACATACCATATACATGGCCTAAGTAATGAATTGTCTTTTTCCAGACAAAAAGGCTGATTTGTTTGTCTGTTCATATGGAACAAATTTAAATTGCATGTGTGGTATGATAGGGTACCATATCATACACATACATCACAAGTAGGTAAAGGCAATTTGTCTGACTTCTGAACTCACTTTGGTCACCAATCCACCGTCATGACTCATTGCACCAGCCCCTGAACTCACATAATATCATCACAACACATTAGTCATCTGAAATGGCAATCAATCTAAAGCAATCAATCAAACGGACCAAAGTCCCTTGTGGGTTAGACATCATTGAAATCAAGTTTAAGTCTGGGTTTAATACAATAAAAAGCTGAGACATTCTTTTACTTAACCATCCAACATACAATTAGCAGCACTCCGTCTGACTCTTCAAGCATAAGGTATGCAATGGAATAACTTTTTCATTGTCAGATTTTGGCTGTGACACATGGCTCATTGTTAATTCTGCCTCTCTATGCTTGACAGCAATGCAGCAATTGTTGTTATCACCAATGACTCCGTTGATAGAAAATATAACAAAAACAACACTTGTGGTGAATGTGTGTGTTACTATTGGAACCATTCTTCACTGCATTGTGTCCCAAATCGGAGGAGACAGATGCTGGTGAATGATTTTGAAATTTATTTAGTAACTGGGGCTGAAGACACCTGCAAGGTTGGGTTTGTAACAAAGGAGCATTGCAGTGAAGCTGAACTACTGGACAGCAAACTGTCAGGGTCCAAATATGATGTGGACATCAGCAGGCATACTCTTTACCATCAGAAATATGGATATGTCCAGGCCTCATTGTTTCTAATGACTGAGCTGAATACCATGAATGAAGAACTGTGTTGCAGTTGGGTGCAAGGTTGAAAAATGAGCTTGAGGTTTATTAGAAAATTGTGAATGAAGACATCCACAGGACAGAGTTTGCAGCTATGGAGTATGTGTCTAAAGTGAACTACTTTGAGTTGAGCAGGAATCTCATAGTCAGTGAGGAATGAGACATGTATTCATTATTTTTTATTGGATGAAATTATCCTGCCAAAAAGTGAAGGTTTCCTTTTCCTACTTTTGCACATGCTCACTTTTTATGATTGTTCACTTTCTTACCAAGGACAACCGTGTTGTCCCAGACAAAGTCTGATACAAAAACAGCTGACATAACAAAATTTGCATCAAAGTCAATTGCTGCTCTGTGTGACTTTGGGATCAACTTAATTCTCTCTATCATTCTGTGTAAAATACCATCCTGGTTGCTGCAAGCACTGTTTATTTTGTCTGTCAATTTAAGTGAGTGATAGCACATCAACTGTCTTGCCCTTTTGCTAGACTTCTTGATCAATGCTTTCTTCATGATATCTCTTAACATGTATCTTAGCACAGGCCAATCAAAACTGTCCTTTCCGCTCTTGCTCTTGAGTGGAGGTTCCCTGTACATAGACTTACAAAATCCCAAGGAACAGTCTATTCCTACACCTGCAAACTGCGCATGATTTAACGGTGATCAGTACTTTTGCACCAATTTCTTGACTGATATGCCCCACTTGTGAGACCCCATTGAAAATCATGAAACATCTCAATCAAATGACCAAAAGATAGTCCAGGCATGCTAGTTCTATCATCATTCAAAAATTTGATTGTATAGTCGGACTCATCAACGAATCATCTTTCCCAAAGAACTTGAAGGGTACCATTGGACATTCCCTGCTGCCTTTCAATGTCCATAGATAGGGCAATGGCTCTCTCCTGCATATTTTTTAGATGAATGTTCAACAAGGACTGAATTCAAAGGCGTTTTTGAACATATGTTTTGATCAGCATTTCTACCAGCTCTGTCTTTTTCGCTTTTGTTACTTTTTGCTTTGAAAGATGTATTGCTTGGATGGCATCAAACTGTTTTTTATTTTTGTTCTTCATCTGAAAGTTCAAATGGTCTGACATCAGGATCATAAAAGACCAAAGATTGTTATGACCAATAGGGATCACATCTTGATTGTTTGGATCATAAAAAGGTCCCATAAACCCTTCAGGTTAAATGATTAAAGCAGGTCTCATTGGTCTCCTAATACCACCCCAAACTCCAAAGATGATTTATGCTACCTTGGTTTCATAATATAGCTGATTCATTTGTCTGTGGTTAATTCTAATTAATTGTTCTTCTGACAAATCTATACCCCAACCAGTTACCCAAGACTGGAATTCAGAAATCATTCTTCACATGCCATTGTTTTAAGGTAAGAGTGGTCTCTCTTCACTACGATCCACCCATTGAAAAGTATTTTATGAATTTTTGTTCAATTATACTTTATGTTGACCAAAGATAATGATTGGTTTCTGTCAGGTGCTTCTCTTACACTAATGTTGCCAACAAATTCTGTATGCTTTCTACCAGGAGCCTTTTGCAGTTCTTCATGATCATCAAAATTAAACTCAATGATGTCTATTCCTGCATTCTGATGACATAATTTTTTATTTAGAATGTTTTTGTTTGAACCCAACCATCAAAGGTACCAATTCTTCCAAGGAAAGCTGCACCCAAGTATGATACCAAGACTTGTTCTCTTTTTGGTATTTTTTGTGCAATGTTCTTGTTGTTCTCTTTTGTGTGTGTGTGTGTCCATCAACAAAATGTGACATTTTGGCCAAATCATGAGTAAAACAAATGGAATGCATCCACCTATAGACAGTGGAATAGGTTGGATGCTGAGATATGTAATGCTGAAGCAGTGCAGGCTCTTTGGTGACCCCTGACATCTCATTTAGCTGATGCAGGTGCCCAGATATAATATAATATGATTGTTCATCCTTCAACATTTCAACTGAAAAGTTGACAAAGTTGGTGTAGTAAACTCTTTGCATGCAGTGCCTATGAATGGAGCAATGTATCTTTGTTGCTCCATTGTGAACATTATGCTTTTTATGGAGAGACTTTATGACCTAAGCCGAATGGTAGGAAAAAGTTGTTGTAGATAAGAAGTAAAAAATATGACTTCTTGTGGAATGGAAATTGAAATTATGAGCTTAATTCTACTGATTCAAAATGAGGATTGCCAAATGGTGATCCTCATGATTTTATCATGTAAACTACATGATGATCAAATTGTTTGCAGTTAACTGTCAGCTCTCACAGAGTTTGGCTGCAACTTATATCAGTTGCAAGATTGGATTCATCTCTTTTAACTGCTGCAACTGACGGTGAAATATTTTCTTACTGTTGTATAAGAGTTTCTGGATGGACATATTGAATAAGTATGTACCTGGAATATTATAATTCTCAGAAGATTACCACCAGTTGTTTTGAATACTTCCTCTGTATTGTACAAAGGGAGGATGACAGTGCCTGTGTCCTGTTCATGAGCCCAGTCCTGGCTGAAGGTCCCAGAGAGCATCCTTGGCTCATGTCATGCTCTGAGACATGGCATTGAGATTTTGCGTGGCATTCGCTACAAGCTCCGTATGATGGGCATTCCACGGGTCAACCTCTCATACTTTTATGGTGACAACATGTCTGTTGTTACCCATGTGAGCAGGTCTGAGTTGATGCCCAAGAAGAAATCGAACTCAATCTGATATCATGCCATGCATGAGGCCACTGCAATGATTGAAACGCTTATTGCCCACATCCCTACAAAGAAGAACCTGGCTGACTTGGTCACAAAGGTCCTGTATGGGCAAAGTCAACGGTTTCTGGTGAACTGGATGCTCTGGAATGTATACCCCAGCAATTAGTCTAAATAGGAACTTGAAGCAGGGTGCGGCTAATGACTGGCCTTTAACTAAGTCCCCTCTGTGACATTGCAAGTTGGGTGCAGACATCCTCATTGTGTTGTTTCAGTGTTTTAGCAAGCTTAACCATGTAGGTACCTTGATAAGCATGAGGGGACTGATAAAAATACCCTGCAAAGGAGGAAGTATATCAGTGAGGTAGATAGAAAGATACCAAGCAGATGTCAAAACTGCTGACAGACTTCGGTGTATATTCAGAGAGCATGTCAGATTTTTTTTTTGCAGGATATATGTTCCTACATTGCATCACATAGTTTGTGCACAATTGATTATGAATTGTGAAGACAAGTAGTTCATCATAATTCTAAAAATACTGTAAGCGTCACCAAAGTTGCACAATAAGGCTACTGGTAATTACTGTTTTTACTAACTAGCCTCTTGTTCACCATTTCCGCCCTCCTCCGACTTGGTGCAGCTTCCCCTAAAACAAATCAGAACTCATTGGAGCTTCATTTAATTCATGCATGTAAAACAGATTTGTGCAACTGCAATGTATGGCATATCAACCACCCTTAGAACACCCTTTGCAGATGTAGACTCAGATCAGGCACTGTTCTAGGGTGTTGCTATCTACGCATGTAGCATAGATTTGTGCAACTGCAATGCATGGCATAGCAATCTCTCCCAGAATACCCTTTGCAGATGTAGACTCAGATCAGGTGCTGTTCTAGGGTGGTTGCTGTCTGCTGGAGTGACCTCCCCCTTTGCTT
>JALLPC010001005.1:0-10647 GCA_036940045.1 Stephanocyclus meneghinianus | reverse complement strand
TACTTTTTGATCCCACTTTTGAGTACCGGTGACGTATAGACCATGAGAGAAGGGAGAAGAAATTTAGCGTACACCCCCCTAAAGGTGAGCAGTGACTGGATGAGAGGGTGAAAAAGCCTCCTAGCCTTAAAATAAATCGGGAAGAAGCATGGGCATAATCGATAGGATAGTAATACAGTTCTATGTGTGGTCTGTATTTTTTATTATTTTATGTTACTTGCTTGATTCCTCGCCAAAAATCGGTGAGATAGTCTCATGTTGGCAATATCGTGGACATTTCGTTTGACACCTACCGATTTTTACGGTAGGGCCAGAATCACTTTCTCCGTTCCACAATATATTACTTTCACTACGTATTCTGGAACGCATTTTTCTGGAAGGAGAAACAATCAACGAATGATTGTCTCTCCTGGCGACGGTTTTATTGAACGAACAAAACAACCATGAAACGCAAACGGTGGGGAATCATCGATCCATCCTCCACAACCGCTCGCTCCACGCCCCCTCTCCCCACCACAGGCCCGATACCACAACCGGCATGCATCCAAGCCGCAGCCGAGGCCGCCCTCAACGCCGTCTTACCCAAATTTGGTCCACATAATTTGCCCCCGCCTCCTCCCAAACGACCGCGCATCGATGGAGGAATTAAAGCCTCAGCGCCCCATCCTCGATTCATGGAAGCGGCAGAATCGAAACCGCTGTATCATGGAAGCAACACAACTCAGAGGCTGCAGCAAGCGTCACCCGCTAAAAGCGCTACAAAAATGCAGCCACTGTCGCTGCAGCATCAATCGGCGCATGGAACCAACTTCGATTCCAAAGAGGCCGCATTAAAAGTTTTACAACGTCGTAAGCGATTAGAGGCTTGGAAGAAAATGATGAAGGGCGTTGATAATGGTGGAGATTCAGGCGATGATGGCGAATTGAATGATGGTGCGTTGGAAGAGATGCACAAGGAGAGGGGTACAAACATTGCAGATGCTGACAGGAAGGACGCAGCAACTGATGCAACTGCGGGAATGTATAAATCAGAAAAGAATCATTGTGGGGAGAACAGCGGAGATTCGGAGTCTTCAATTATTTCACAGTTGCAACAAGTCGTCACAGAACACAATCAATCAAAACTATCCCCGAAGACTATGCAAAATAGCAATCAGGCGTTACTCCTTCTGCCTTCTTCAGAAAGAGCATGCACACCAAAAATCAATGTCATAAGTAGCAGCACCAGTTCTCCTATCAAGCAACTCGAAGGCCCCAGTAGGTCTAACGACACTAATCATGCGACAATGAATTCTTCAACACAAATTAAATCTGGACGAGAATTCATAAATTTACCATACTCTGAAGATAGTTATCATTCTGATCAGGAGAGATTTGTCCAAAAACCACCAGCGGCTGCAATTTCTAACATGTCAGAAGAGAATGCAATTTTGAAGAATGAGGACAGCGTGAACGAAAAGCAAACGGCTACTGAAACAAAGGTGAACAGTGAACAAGAGGGACGCAATATTAAAGAATATGCTTCGTCATTGATGGATAAGTTGCGCGTGCTTGAACAGAAGGTAGCTGCAGCCGCTTCGTCACCTGGGGAATACGGGAACGCCGAGTCAGTATCGGAAGGAACAAGCGGAAAGACACATACTAACGAAACCAAGCAAAGCAAGGAAAGTGAACAGAATGTAGACGCCAATTCACCCGTGAAAGAGGGAGTGCCACGAGTGAGAAAAGAACCAAATACGAAGACACATCTCAAAGCAACGAAAAAAGCAGGAACAAACACGAACACAACTTCTGAGAAAAAGAAAAACAGTCTATTCCGACGCCGATTAGCTATACCGATGGCGACACCAACAACAACAGACAAAATAACTAAGGCAGCGGCATCAACGGGAAAGATACAAACCAATTCGAATACACCGTCTATTTTTTCTTCCTCGCAATTGGAAGAGTCTATAAAACCCACGACGCCGAAAAAATCTCACAAAACCACAAATAACCGCAAGAAATCAAAGCAAAAAGGTGTTGCTTCTGCTCCAAAACTACCCGCAAGTCTTTGGGATTACGATTACAATCCCTCTGAATCATCCGATAGTGAGTGTGATATTGGTTTTCTATTCCGTGTGGACGTGGACATTGTTGGCGAAGGAGAGATGATTTGGAGTAAAGCTCTTCCTCGACGTAGTCAGAACGATGATGATGCACAAAAGGGCGACGATATATTGTGCACTCGTATTTCTTCTGTGCAGGATCAAATTCGCAAAGCAGACGCCTTGATTCAGTCTAATGCTCCGTCTTATTTGGAATATAGATCTAAAGGTTGGATGGACGTTGGCTCTACACCTACAACTGCCACAGATGAAAAACGCAAGTTTGTGCCCGTTCCACCGAGTGAGAAACCCCATGCCTCCTCCGGTGCGGCTCAGGAATTCCTCTCACTACTTAAATCTACCGCACTGAAAGCCTACAACAATTCAAATCCACTGGCAAATGACAAGGTCATGGAATTTCTCACCATCGTCAAAGAATCGAGAAATAACAATGCTAACAACTCATCAATAAAAAATCCATATCAATTGATGAAACGGATATGGAAATTCATTCAATCCATGACACATACTATCGATCAGAATGAAGATAACGAATTGTTAGCCAACGAACTTGCGAGGAAATTCGATCCATTCCTACCACAGGGTTATTCGATGCTTTCACAAAATTATCTATGGAATAAGAGGGGCGGTATCGATGAGGAGAAGAAGGACGTTATGTTTGTGGAGAGCTGTGCAAGAACGTATTTAGCCTTCTCTACAATGGAAAACCCCGGCGATATCGGGGGACTGTAGCTATTTTATGGTGCCTCTACGAGGTGCAATTCATAGCGCTTCAACTAGGGGCGTTAGTTTGGTTTATTGCATGTTTCAGGAATAGGCACCAGCTTCATATAACATTACTTAAAAACTTATCTCACGACATATCGAACTTTTTTAGACTTTTATCTATCCTAAAGTTTGGTAGAGTCCCCTCGAGGCACATTACCTGCTACACATGGGTGCTCCACACCTGAAGCCAAGCACCGAGAAAGGTTCGTCGTCTTGCTCCCCACCACTGAAGCGTATCCGTCCAAAGATTCCCTGGGTATGAATGAGGAGACACAGCTCTATTAGCAAAGTATCAAGTTGCTAAGTGTTCCACCATAAAGATATGTCTTACCTTTCTTCTAGGCGAGTATGGGGCAGAGCGTTCCATCTCACAATCATAGTTCCGTGACGGGTGGATTTTCTCATCAATCAATGGATGCGCTCTAATCTCTGCCTCTTCATCCGCCCATTTCCACGTGTAACCATAGGCTTTAGCTACGAAGCCATTGGCACAATGTGAAATGCTGTTTGCAATGGCGATCTCGTCAATGGTTCCAGAATGCTTTACCGTTTTGCTGCCAAAGCTAAGTTCTTCTACTGCAGCCAGCGCTTCGGTAGGGTGCGTAGGAGTCGTGGAAGACAGAGTGAGGCGTCATCTTCAACATCATGAACAATGGCATCTCGGTACTCACCATTGGGAAACGTGCAGGAATTTACACACATAGTGCTCGTGTTTGTATGGTATCTTACAATAGCTCTTTGCAATATATTTGCGGCAGGAGGAATACTCTCCAACCGTTGCTCTACTGAAGTTGTTTTAGTTGCAGTAAGTAGCTCCTCGCCAAGGTCGAAATCAGACCTACAGGGGTATTGCTTGCCAGCATAGACCTGCGAGAAATGTGTGTGGCAAGAGGTGATAAGTAAGACATAATTATTTGTCTTTGCGAACAAACAAATACGCAGAACTGTGTTAGATGCGCATACCAGATCCGAAACCGTTCCTGAATAGCAAAGCAACTTTGCCCTCATCATAAGTTGAAGAGACGCATGACGACCAGCAGGAGTTGCAGTGGCCATGTGCGAGTAGATCCCAAGGACCTCGACTAGAATTGTCCTTGCTTCAGCATGCAGTCCCGCGTCACTGTCGGTGCCAAACTGTGTTGGAAGAAAAAGGTACTGCTCTGGACAGGTGTAACTTATTGATTCCTTGATTGAAGATCGCAAGAATTGTTCCGGCAATGAGTGACGAAGCGACAAGGACTTGAGAAGTTTAAAATAGGATTAGTACTCACGTGAAATCCATGGTTTGACATCAAGTAAAGGGAAAATACTGCATGCTCTGCTGCTTCTCCATCCATGTTATACTCATTCAAAGTATATCGCGCCAAAGCCTTTAACAGTAATGCATTTAATCTAGCACCACTTGTTGAAGCAAAAACAATTCTATTCAAACGTTTCGTCATCAGGCATCGAATGGAGTGCAGCGTCCCTTTTAAGCTGAAGGAGGACGACGAGTACCCTCCTGGCCCATCCTTTGGGCGACCGTGGAGACAGTTTGCAAGAAGTTCAACAAGAAAGTCCACTTCGTGGTCAACAACGATCATTGAAGTTTCATTAGCAGAGGAGTGGAAGTCACAGTTTTCACGCTTGTACGGTTGACCGTAATGTCCTTCAGAACCGACAAGGTAACTCAATGCAAGTCGCTGAGGTAGGCATTTATCAACGCATCATCAATAAGATATCAAAAATCGACCAGGTATACATCATACATCACGGTTATGGGACATACCGCCTTCATAGACTGCAAGCCCAACTGCGCCAAATCAACTAATTCTGGTGCGTCCCCGTCAAGTGATCCAGTAGCAAGACCAAGCAACTTCACATTCGACTTCCCACACTCCACAATTTTGGTAAGTTCATGAGTGCAACCACACTCGTCCCTCAGGATTCCTCGAACGTCTGAGACGCTGGCCAAATGGAGCAATACATACAACGCCGCATCTTGTGGAGAGTTCAACTGCCAACACGGAGCGTTGTTCGTGATTGGTCTGTCTCCACCTCCGACTTCGAGAGGGTCTTGGAGAAATGGATCATTATCGTCCACCTCTTCAATACGCACAACACGGAGTAGCAAGGGGACTAAACCAACATCCAGAAGAGCACGAGCAGCCACTCCACCAGCACAAGCCTCGTCCTTGCTATCAGCTTTCACGATACTCGAAGGTGATATCTTGTCTGGTCGGGTTAAATTTTTCAACGCACACAAACTCCAACGTGCCGTTTCAGCAAAGCCACCCTCGAACAAAATCGGAGGCGCATTAGCGTCGGGTTTATAACGACTAGAGGAACATAGATTCATATCTTCCAGGATTGATGTGAGTATAGACAGGAGTTTGCGTGGGGTGTGAACGACTCCCTCTGGGGTTGCCAATGGTATGGGTGGAAGAGAGGCCAATTGTTCACTACTGAGAGATGCAAGCTATTAATTTAGGCAATAAGAATGTGTTGCGAATAAGACCAAGTATTCATCAGCACGAGCGCACACAACGCAAATCTCACCAATAACGAATAAGTCAACGCTTCAACCACATGAGATTCACCCCCACATCTTTTATACTTCGTTCCCGATGATGCTTCTCCATCCTTCTCAGGCGTCTCTGTACAAGTCAACAAATCTCTCCTCACACTAGCCTCACAAAACGTCAAATTCACCAAAATAATCACCAACAAATGACATCCAGGATCTTGACACAGCAGCCGCGCCAAAGTCTGTACCCCTCCGCAATCTACCGCAATGCGCCGCTTGTTCTCATTCGGAATACTGACATTGTTCAATACTAACATTGCCAGGTATTGCTCGGAGGTATCTCGTTCACATCGTTGGAGAAAGTCGAAAAGTGCGTCGATCAGTGACATGGAGTCGTCGTTGGGGGGTTGCCATTGAACCATCGTCACGCGATCTTGATAACTCGAGGCATGTTCGGACAGCGAGAATAGAGATCGCAGAGCGCGCGATGGGGCTTCGGACGACGGATCGTGAGAGGATCGAGAACATAGCGCCTCGACATAATGGTTTAAGTATTCTATCGATGGCGGATTGTGAATAACCATGTCGGGTTCGCTGTTGTCGTCGATGCCGTCTGGACTCTCCATCGTCATGTTGCCATTCGGATCGGTCGACGCTTGAATGGCCTCCGAGCTTGCTTGAAACTTGTCACAAGGAGAACTCAAACAATCTACATCAGGCACACGACCGTTGCACTCCGTAGCCTCAAAATCACATTGTTGATCATCTAATCCAAGGTCGGACAAGGCCCCATTCGGTGCCCATGCAGAGATGGATTTTGGAATGCCGGAGGGTAATTCGACGTTGTCGGGAATGGGGAATCCATTCACGTCGATGGGAAATGGATTTTCCTGTGTGCGAGTGGGAGAGGGAGTTTGTGAAGTGAATGTTTTGAAAGTTTGATGGCTGGGACTTGCCGATGGGTCTTCTGGTTTAGAAGGGGCAGTGGTTTTGATGGCTTTTTCTTTTTTGCCTTTGAACTTAATAAAACTTTTCTTTTCTTTCTTCTGAGAGTTATCGGGTGTTTCAAAGCTTTTTTCCGATATGTTGCTTTTGGTTTTGAAAAGACCCATTGTGACTTCCTGCATTGAACAAGACAGAGAGGGATTCTCAGTGACGTGCCGCCAATTGTCTATCGTACTAGTGAAATAATTGTGCAAAAATACAGGCGCATGAATAATCGAACGACGACTCAAATTTTATCGTCGATTGTTCACCATCCATAACAACATGAATACATAAAATGTAAACGCAACGTTCTTCAGATGAAGACCGTTCGATGTATAGATAAACTCACTCATCCGTCGTGCACAAGAAATGCTAAAAACTTCTTGACTTGAAAAGATTACAAATCATACGTGTTACGCCAGAACAAGGAAGAAAAAAAATTATCTCATGCGAGAACAAATGAGATCGTCGTTCAGCTACAAGACAACACTACAAGAAGTGAAAGATGTGGGTTTGACAACAAGAAGGATACGGCATCGTCTTACCCGCAATCACTTCCATTCACGCTCTGTACGTTCTTACGCTTATCACTTGTTTATGAAATATACGGCAACACTTGCCACTGAGGGCTAATGTTAAGTTTCGATCTAATAAACAATCTAAGATGTGGACCTCGCGTGGACAACGAAATAGCGGTTGCAATGAGGTTGTGGATGTGATATGGAGGTATGGTAAGCACTCAGGAATGAACGAAATTATCAAAGCATGCAAAAATCAAAACAACAAAATTATGTACAAGGTGGTAACATCCTACCGATTCGTCCAATGATGACAAGTTCTTCATTACTTCCAACGACACGAAGCGTTTATAATCGACGGCAAACATCATGCAACAAGACTTGCTTCCCCTTCTCGTCGGGGGCAAATTTTGAATTTGTGAGAAAATATTTTTGGAGATATTTTCTTCCATTGGAAAGTGGAAGATTTAGGTATACGAAGGAATCTGTATGTAAATTGTTCGTTCAAGGACAATTTATGTAGCATGAAAAATCCGCATTTTCGGTGGATTAAGTAAAATAATGAAGATGCCGACCGGCCCATGAAGTTTGAAATTGGCCCACTGCGATCCCACTCAGAAGGTTGTCGCCAACAACCCATGGCAACCCACCATTCTGTCCTCCTCTTTCCATGTGCATATGCATTGACCATGATGCATGAGAGACAATTGTGCTCCGCAATGTATTAGGTGACCCACTCAGTAGATAGCGTCGTGTTGTTTATCAATTTTACCAACAGTGCGCAACCTCTTGGACATGACCGACGTAGATCCAACCACTCCCTACCAACAAAAGCATGAAGATACAAACAACAGCACCACCGACGACATTTCCTCCACCTCCACGACACTCTGGCACGGCCTCGGCCTCTTCGGCGAATCGTACCTCCTCTTCTCCATCGGCACCCTCAAACCCCTCTGGACGACGCTCTACCCCTCCTGCTTCGACGAACGCGACGACACCGTCTGTCCCCATCCGTACCTCAGCTACAAAAGCATCACCTACTCCGTCGTATCCGGAGTCATCCTCGGCATGATCCTCCTCGGCACGCTCGGCAACACGCTCGGACGACGACGCGGAAGCATTCTCACCGCATCGCTCCTCGCGGCCGGATCTCTCGGCTTGACGGCCTGCAGTCTCCTGCTGTCGTCCTGGCCTTCCATTCTCTTTCCAGCGATGAGCGTCTGTCTCTTCGTGTTCGGAGTGGGAGTGGGAGGCGAATATCCCCTCAGTGCGTCGAGTGCGAGCGAACGGGCCATGGCGGCCATGCGGAGGAGGAGGGAGCGGGAGGTGGGCTTGCACGAGAGGGTGCAGAGGTTGTTGGTCGACGGGGGGGCGGGGGACAGGGGATGGCAGACGTTGCATGCAAGCGAGAAATTGGGCGTCGTTGAAGAATGCGGCGGGGGTGATTTGCCGGAGATTCCTTTGACTCCGACAAATGTCACGCGGGAGACGAGGAACTCGTTGCATTCGCAGAATGAAAGGTTACGGACGCGGGGGAGGGAGGTTCTTATGGTCTTTAGTATGCAGGGGGCGGGGATTTTTGCAAACTCATTGCTCTTGACGTTTTTGCTGATGATTACCCGACGGAGAGCCGTAAATGACGACAACGAGGTTGTGGAATACTATGATACAGCTACACTGCTTGCTGTTTGGAGGATAACTTATGCCACTGGGGCCATGATTTTAGTTTATGTCCTTGTCTCCAGGATTAACCACTTGACAGAAAGTGAGGTGTGGGCTCAAGACCAGGAACGGCGAAGGGAAGAACAACAACTACGTTGTTTGAGAGAGAATATATCTTCCTTTGTCCCTCCAGCGATGGAAGCCTACGAAGGTCTCGTAACGAATAACAATACAAACGACGGAGAGTCTTCGCTTATTTTGCCATCCATGAGTCAAATAACGCTTGGTTCCCAGTTTGACGGTTTGGGTTCGACAAATTTGGACGGATGCAAGATTGTTCCTGCAGTGGTCGAGAGCATGGTGCAGACAACTCACAGTAATGGACTCGACCGGGATGCCAACCCTTTGAAAGTAGCGCTCTTACTGCAGCATTACGGAGTTAGATTGTTTGGTACAAGTCTTACATGGTTGCTATGGGATATTGCATTCTATGGCAATAAACTCTTCCAGTCTTCTTTCCTAATTGTGCTCACTGGCGAAGATGCGTCTTTGATGGATATCACTGGTGCATCGGCGATCAACGCTTTTGTTGCCTTATTGGGGTACTACGTTGCCGCGGCGATTATTGACGATCCTGACGTAGGTCGTCTGACTCTGCAGCAGATTGGATTCATAATCACAGGGACATTGTTCTTGCTCTGCGGTTGTTTAAGTGATAGACTTCCATCGACTTGGCTTGTAATAATATATTTTGGCAGCTCCTTTTTTGGGCAGGTAAGATCGATGTACTATTGATCAGTTGCACACTTTGATTTCAATCGATGCATTCTTAATACTTACAACTCGAATTTATTATCTTTCCTCTCAAAAGTGCGGGCCCAATTGCACAACATTCTTAATACCCGCAGAAATCTTTCCCACTGAAATGAGAACGATGTGCCACGGAATATCTGCCTCGGCTGGAAAACTCGGAGCCCTCATTGCATCCATATTATTCAACTTCATCAGTGAAAAGCATCTGTTCTTATTCAGCGGATATGCATCTTTCATTGCATGCTGTATCACCTTCATCACCATACCGGAAACAACCACTTTGGATTTATACGAGATCGACAAGCAGTGGAGATTGATTTTGGATGGTAGAAAGTTTGATTATGAAGGCCCGGCCAATGATCCGAAGCATCTTTCGTTCTATGAAAGGAATCAGAATGAGTTGTGCTGTAGGAAGGAATGACATGGGTGTTTTGTACATATTGTAAAGGCTCCTCCTGAATTGTTTAATATATTTCGCAGGAGCGTGCAGTTTAGTGCTATCATTTTTGCAATGAATATTATTTAAAGGCCTCGACATAGATTGTGTTCTGAATATTAGTGTTCATGTTGAAAGGGATCTATCAATTCTCACTAGGTGTCAGGTGAAACGAATTGTCTCTGATTGACCTACTCAAAAGGTCATACTTCTCCTCAATTATCATTGAAGGAACAAATTCAGGTTTCTCCTTGAGCTAAGCTTGCACGACTGCAACCACAACCACAGACATCTCCACACGCATCACTGCACATCATGTATTTTTCCCGCAACACGCTCTTATGCTCCTTACGAATTTCTTTCAACTCGGCCAATTTTAATTCAATCTTCATTATCTTGATGCGATCAAATGCAATTTCGGGTGGGAGATGAAGAACTTTACGAGGACATACTTTATTTGAATGGCGCACCTTTGTTGTTGCTTCTTGTGGCAGTTCTGTTTCTTTCATTTTCGTCGTTGAAAATTTTGTCAGTTGATGGGAGCGCGAGACAAAATACACGAGAAAAGGCGAGGCATAATATTTCTCTATTGTACTGTCACTCCTTTACGTAGAATCCAGTATGTCGCTAATGTAGATCAAAAGGGGTGACAAAAGTCACCCCTATTTGGACGATTCCCACGTGAAATTGTACCCTGCGCGACCGCCACAATCTAATATCGATGTGTGATGTAGTACCAGTCTTGGCCACAATAAAAAGTAATGCCAAAATTTGATTAGGGCAACATAAAAACGTGGCATTCCACTTATTTTGCATTTGGTATCTCTTAACTGTGCGGAAGGTGAC
>JALLPC010001004.1:0-18075 GCA_036940045.1 Stephanocyclus meneghinianus | reverse complement strand
CATGCCTTCACTACGGGTCGTTAAAATGTCGTCAGGTGTCGTCACTTGGGCCGTCATTGTGTCGTCAGTGTCGTCACTTGGGTCGTCAAAAGTACTTCACAGTCGTCTTTTGTGTCGTCAGTTTGTCTTCACTTTGTTTTTGCTTACGGTCGTCATTCTTCTTTGTCGTCACTTTGTTCGTCACTATCGTCACTATCGTCATTAGCTATCATTAGTAGATAATATCATGAGACATAGTACCTAGTAACTCAACGGACGGACACTAAGAACTTACAAGAGCTTAAAAGGCAGCATTCCCATTCTCTGTTATGTATACCGAACAACATTCCTAAACCGGCCCTTTGATCCCCACGGCCGAATGCTCCATCCTCACACCTACAAAACACACCCGAAAGAAACAATGTAGAACTTCCTGTCGGCATCCGCCCGCCCCACAAAATTCGAAGAACAATACCACTGCTATTCCGCCGCCTACGCCGACAAACCCACCCGCTAACAGGGCGACAAAATCCTCCTGCCCCCCTCGGCCTTCAACATCCTGGCCCGTCTCCAAGTGGACTACCCCATGCTCTTCCAACTCCAAAGCCAAGATCGAGGCACCCTAACCCACTGCGGAGTCCTTGAGTTCACCGCCGAGGAGGGATCGTGCGTCATCCCCTTCTGGATGATGCAAAACCTCCTCATCGAAGAAGGCGCCGTCCTGACCGTCACCAAACTTCGTCAAATTCCAAGCGCAGCACGTCGACTTTCTCGAGGTTTCCAACCCCCGTGCCGTACTGGAGCATGTCCTCCAAAACAAGATGCCACCTGCATCATTGAGACCGATTGTCACGTCGACTTTGACGCTCCGGTGGGATACAAGGAACCCGCCGACAGCGCTCCTCCGTCGGGGAACGGGACGAGTCCATACTCGGCATCGCTGGCGAATCTCCCAAAACAAAGCGCCTTTGCACCACCGGAACATCGATTGAGCGCCTGTCCCAGTCCCACTCCGAGTAGTTTGTTGGCCGCGTCGGGTTCCAAACGGGGGGAGGGGGGAGGAGAGGAGAGTGCGTCTTTGAGTCAGATACGGATTGTCGATGGAAAGATTGTACGATCGGGAATAGTGCAGAGGCGGCAACAGCGGCGGCAAGTACCGTGACGGAACATCTTGCTTCTCAGGCGGGATCGACGGGCGTGCAACCCAATGCGGCTATTGCGGTGCAATCTCCCACGCCGGATTATTGGGCGTTGAATGCAGGTGATGGGGCGAGGTTGGATGGGAAGGCTCCCAGTGCCCTCAAGGATAAATTCGGTCAGGAGGTGGATTTGAGAAAAATTCAGGCCAAGGCCGGAGCGAGGAGGGCGGCAGAGCAGGCGAAGAATGTGGCATTGCCTGTGGTGGGTAAGACGATTAAGGGTGAGGAGGTGAGAGTGGAGAGTGGGCAGAGCGGGGATGGTGACGGGCCGCCCGTGAGGAAGAATAAGAGTCGTGTGGGTGGCAAGTTTTCAAAGTTAAAGCCGGCTGGGACGGCGTTTCATGGTGGGTCGAATCAGTTGTGATGTTGATTGATGAGTGACGAAACACCATTACAACTGTGGTCATTTTTGAGTGGTTGGCGAATATCTTTGAATATGTTGCATTAATGGCCATTTGATCTTGTGCATGAGCGATTCGTGGCCACCATTGCCCTCGAGAACAATACTGGATTGGATGGGGCAGAGGTGCACGTTGCCGATATGGTCGCCTTTTTGAGGAATTATGGTCACGACACTCATCAAGCCGGCATAGGAAAGGTATGTCCTCTTTTGGCTTTGTTTATTACCTCGAAGGCTCCATAAGATACAGCAACTAACATGAATGCGGGTGAACCTTTTTTCTTTAATGACTGATTAGCCCACAGCACATTCATCAAGTTAGTTTCATCAGTTCTTTGGTGAGTGGGGGGTGCGTCCCAAGCGCTCAATCAATTCAAAAGGTGATGATGTTGCTTTAGAGCTTAAACCATCATTTTGTTGCGCAAACATGCTCGTTGATACTCAATTATCAGTATTTATTCTTTTTTTGTGTTCCAATTGCAAGAGCCGTTTGATGTTTTGAATAAGGCAGCACATTTGAAAGCCAGGAATGTAGTGAGAGATGTCTAGGTTACAAATGGAGAACAATTCTCCTGCTTCAAAAAGTATCTTGCAGTTGAAGGGTATCGTTGCAATGCTTAAGAGGGGATTGAGCACAGTGAAATCGGCTACTTTAACGGAGAATGAACTTCTGCATAAAATGTATGGAATGCATTCAAGCAAAAGAATAAATAATTATTAACATTCTCCAATTACCCACTTCCTTCTATTGCTTCTAATTTCAACATTACATCTAATTTCAACATTACACAAGAAGTCATTGTGCAGTTAATAAAGAGGGCTGGCACCAGAACTCATACTAGCCAATACCCAGCTACTGGTACGCAGTTAGTACAGATAGCAGGGGCCAGCACATAAAGTAGGTTAATCATTAATTACTGAGAAGATTGTAAAATGATGAACATTGACTACAATTTGATGAAGATTAACTATCACAATACTTTGTCACCCCCTGCTCCTGCTTTTTGAGCTGTCTCTTTCGATGTACTGCTTTTTTCAATCTGAGCAGACTTGTGTGTATCAAATTATTTCTTCCCCCCCTGCCTTTCAAGCTCTCTTTTCTTACGCATTGATTGTTTTGAAGTCTCACGTAACTTGGGTGCATCGAATAATCTCTTCCTCTTTCGAAACACAGCTCCATCTGTTCCTCCCGGCAACTCTTTACGCCTCGGGCCCTCCCTCCCATACTTATCTTTTGGCTTAAAATCTTCACATCCTGTCCTAGTCCATCCACCACAATCCCTTGACATCTTCATGCAAAATGGCCTATAATAACAACGCTGATCATGTAGATTTGGGAGGGGTGGAATAGCAACATTGCTATTGTCAGATTTACCCTCTGCCTCCTCGAGCATCCGTTTCAATGCATCAACGTCCTTTTTACTTGCCCGAAATTTTGCACGAAGGCGGTTATATTTTTTGCATTTGCTTCATGGACTTTTTCTGCGGCTTGAAGTTGTTTCTTGATTGTATCAACATTAAGACTCGTAGCTGGAGCTGCTAATGTTGGTAGACGATTATCAGCTAGGTCCCCTTCATGTCCTGGCTGGTCCGATGGACTGACATTGGCGAGAGAGGCTCTAGCTTTCCTTGATTTCCATGATCCCTTATCTCCGTCTGCTCTCATCATAATCTGTCGTTGCTGAAAGCTGTCGAACCTTTCATAAACAAAGCTTTCCCGTTCAATCTCACTCATCAACAAGTAATCAACACCCGCAGGAAGAGGAGACAATGTGCTCTCTAGAACAGTCTCAACATTGCCATCTGCCAACGAAATTGTATACTCATCCTCATGCACCTCCAAAATGGAAGCAAACACCTCACCTCCTTCACCATTAGGATCAGTGTACAACACCTGTTGGTGTTCAACAAACCTACCCTTCAGAGGTGTTGGTAAAGTTGCTCTTCGCTCCTTGTCTGCCTCCTCCTCAGACTCCGCGTCAGCATCGTTGTCAGCTACTTCAGCAAAACTCAAACGTAGTTGTTGGTCCTCCAAAGTTTTGGCAGGGGATGATCGCTTGGCTCGAGCAGTTGTCCCTGGACAAGTCACTGGCACATGTACTCTTGGCGCTAGGTTAAAAGTTAACTGGTGATAAGGTAGTCATACCATTTGCCCGGTACTCGCCCACTCTATCAACATACCATCAGGTCCATTATTATCATGATCATCAATCAAAAAACCAGGTTGCAACTCTTTGGCATGGCCCTCTCTAGCCGAGACAAGACAGACTCTTGTCCTCTCCTTGCGAACTCGACTCTTGACAGGAGGTGTAATCCCGGTTGCATCGGATCCTGTTCCACCTTTGCTCTTCGCTAAATTAGAAACAACATCTGGTGCATCATCCGTATCTTCAGTCGCTGCTGTTTTGTCAGAGGTAGCATCAGGCATCTTTGCAACATCAGTAGATGTGTCTTGCACTTCTGATTTTTTCATAGTACCTACAGTTGCAGCTGGTTTCTCATTGGTAGCCTCCAGCGTTTCCGTATTCTCTACGGAATTATTATGCACTTCAGGCTCTTTGGTAGTACCTGCTGTTGTACATGGCTGCTCATTGGTAGGCTCTAGCATTTTTGCAACGGCAGCAGAACTATCTTGGGCTTCTGGCTTTTCAGAAGTATCTGCACTTGCTCCTGGTCTCCCACTTGTCGTTTCCATTGTCTGTGTCTCGTCTGCTTTGGCTGCTGGTGAAGGTTTCTCACCACCCTGTGCTTTCTTTGCCTCTCCTTTTGCTGGGCATTCTTGAATGACTGAATAGATTTGTCCCCGTGGTTCAAGCAACTGCAAGTGATTTAGCTGGTGATGAAGGCACAGTGCTCCTTTGGTTGGATAAGCAATACCTTCCTTCAGCAGCTCAACATGCACTTTCCCATCTTTTCGGTGGAAATAGACAGTAGTTGTCACATTAAATGATTCCTCAAGTTTTGTTGATCTCCTTGTTTTTGTTCCTGCCAATGGATCACTGTAGACGAAGATTGTTTTTTGATAGCACTTTGCAAGAAAACAACAGTGCTCCAAGCTGAACCAAGCTTCCTTTTTCATCTTCGTGCCTTTTTTGTGATCCAAAAATGCTTGCACATCCTTAAAAAGGCTATGGTGATTCAATGGGATCATTCTCCTTTCCTTCCCCAATGGTTTAAAAAAGATTGGATCTCCATCCTCATACTCTGCTACCACTTTCTTTATCCGACCTGCGAACTCATCAATAAAATCATTGACCGAAGGACACGTGGACTTCAATCCTGTCCAACATGCTTCGTAACCGCATTTTCCCCTTCCTGAATTTTCGTGTAGCACTCCTATTTTGCTCACATTGTCTACTGTCTTTAATCTTAACTCGCAATCGGAAAGAACTGGTGGCTCGCGGGATGCCTCTGCAGCTTTTGCGCTGTGAGGATGTGTAGACCTCTTCTCCTTGATTGGCGAGGGCATCAGAGCAATCTTCCGTGGAGAATAGTTTGCTTTAGAGGGGGTGAGAGATGGTGCAGGGGGTTGCTGTGATGTTGGTGTAGGCCTAGAGGCAGCACACACAGCGTAGGGAGTGAGTTGCGCACCAGCTGAAAAGCATGCTGTGAGTGGTGCTCTGGGGCCTCTCACCTTTTGTCGTCTGGATAAAAAATATAATTAGTACCATATATCTACGTAAAACATGATTTCAAAAATCTATCTTAGCGAAGGAGAGTACAAACATGTATATTGTACCTACATGCTCTCACATACCATCTCCAAATGGAATTTAGAGAGAGGTGACTACGGTATGTACTGGTATGTACCATAGACAACACAGAATCTCTTCTAATTGCAGTGTCGTGCAATTGCAAAACAACAACAACCATGGCATGTTCGTCTCTGTCGGCTTTCATCCCTCCCGCAGCAGTGGCCCTCAAAATACACATTCGGTCTCTTTAATCCTCCCTCTGTCACCCCACTATCCCCCCGATTTTTGCCACAACATTTTCTGACACAAAATGATTATGAGCGAACACCTGGATTAATGCCATCGATAAATTGTAAGTCCGTCATGTTTGTCTCAATTTAAAAACCACTCTCGATGCCCTCACCTATCGACTATCATCTCATGCCAAGACATCATGCCGAGTCTGCTGCGACAGCTGTCCATCCAGACCATTAGCGGCACCGGCCATGCCGTTAGACGACAAGGTCGGTGCACCATGATCAACATGCAGTAGCATTTCATGTAAGTTTTGATTGGACAGCCATTTAAATTTCACGCTATTTCATCTCACAATTAATCGAGAAACTATGGCCATCACATCAGTTGTGAATGCCTCGAAACTATGCTGCCGTTGCATGGACACATTATAAGTCCATTGGCTGTGTTTGAGCTTCACTCATTTTTACCAACGAGTGATCCCATGCCATCAAAGAAATCCTGTTATTAACAGGTGAATTGATAAGAGAAGAACGCTTTTTTAGGAATCCATTTTTATTGATATTGTTCTCCTTTTTGGACATCAAAGAACAATATAATATATATTGTCATGCAACAAAACACAACAATTAACCTTTCAAATAGGTGGTAGGGGGGTCAATAATTTGCAGGGGGGAATGTTGATGTAAGTATTATGATTTATTGTGAATACTGTCTCTTTGTCCTCATGTATCATCCTGCACTGTAACATATGTTAGGTTATAATGTAGTGACTATCATGACATGAACACTTCAACAAAAAGTGGCTCTGGGGATCAACCGCTAGATTTATTTGGCTCTGATAGGACTTTTTTATCTAGTTTCATTTTTCTTGTCTGCAAATCCAGCTTTTTAATGATTACAAAACCAAGTACTCCTGTCAACAAAACACAACAACAAAACCAAGCACATTTAACAACAGAACAAATTTAATGTAAATTAATTGATAATTCTCATCAACGCTATACAGTTTTTTAGAAGGGAGAGCTGACTACTTTAAATTAGTGTGTTCATAGCACTATGAGATACACAGCATGACTTGACTGAGCCCATTTTTGATACAGCGCTCAGTTTTCTCAGCATAACTTGACTGAGGAGTTAGTAGAGGTAGTGCACCCCATTCGGTATCATCATACATTACAACACAATATTTATGAGCAGTTCAGACCTTATCTCTTACATCTACTCTTCATTGATGACTTGACGCTCTCTAAGCAAATAATAGCGCAAAAGGGCAATCATAAAGTCACTTTCACAAACAAAACAAAACAAAACAAGCTAACAGACACTCGACTAAATCATGTAATATCCCCATGTCCCATAATCAATTTGACTTTTTGGTCCTTGCTGCTGTCTGCCTACGGCTACGTCGAGAAGGCTCAGTCTCTTTCGTCTTCTTTCCACTCTTTGTGTTCTTAGAGCCATCCTCTTCATCACTATCCACAGCAATCTTCTTGTTTCGTCCACGCTTTTTCTTTACAGAAGAATCTTGTTCATCACTGCGAACAGCTGCCGTCTTCTTCTTTCCACTCTGCTTCTTCTTTCTACCAGCACTATCTTCATCACTGTCGACCGCAGCTGTCTTCTTCTTTCCACTCTTCTTCTTGGGAGCATCCTCTTCGTCACTAGAAGTACTATTGTCCTCCACTGTCTTCTTCTTCTCATTGTCAGTCTTGGTCTGCTTTCCACCAGCAAGCTCATCTTTAACATTACGAACATTCTCCACCTGTACCTCCTCTACTTCCTTTTTGAAAGAACTTTCATCATGATCAAATTCCACCGTAACACTCCCATTTTCTCCGAGCACCCTATCATCATAAGTCGAAGATGTCAATCCACCAAAAAAACTAACTAGGGTGTCACTTATCTTTTTGCCAGCAGACCCAGTTGGGGTTTTCAAGGCGGGCACCAATTTATTTGGGGTCACCGTAGGTTTGCTTGTAGAGCCGGGCAAGGTAAGTTTCATTGTAGACCCTGGCAAGCTAGCATTACTGGAGGCCAACTTGTTGGAATCATTCTTCTCTGTAAAGTAAAAACTCTTTGCATTGGACTTTGACTCTTTGGGCTCTTCAGGCTCGGACTCCTTGAGCTCTTCAGGCTCGGACTCCTCAGGCTCTTCAGGCTCAGACTCTTCGGGCCCTCCAGACTTGGACTCGTCTGTCTCAGACTCTTCGGGCTTGAATTTGCGCTTTGGTTTGTGTGCGGACGCATCAGTAGTCTCTGACTCATCAGAGCTCTCTGACCTGAAAGAAGTGGAGTATGCGTTAGAGCTCTTAGACTCATTGGAACTCTCAGTCTTGTTTGAAGTCTTGGAATTGTCAGAACTCTCAGACTCGGAAGAGGAGGAGGAGGATGACGAGGAGGAGGATTTATACTTATGGAGGGAGCGTCTAGATTTCGTGGTGTATGTATCCATTCGATGCTTTTTAACGGGCTTGTTGGTGCAGCGCTTGGACTTCTGCGCATGCTTGGATTTCATCAAACGTCCAGGATGTTCATCCTCCGAAGAGAACTCATGGTCAATGTACGTTGGCATATGATGCCTAGAAGAGATAGGGTTACTGTCAGAAAGAAATTTGAATATAATGGAACAACTAGTTTCATTCAACATACCTGTTCACATTAGGACGTTTGACAATGGGACAGAAGTGACCATTCGAAAAGAAAATCTTCAACGTGTTCTGTGCCCTACCATGTGCTTGGTACACTCTATCCTCTCCTCCAAAAGCAAAGACAACAACGTCAACATCAAATCTAAGAGCAGCTACTTTGAAGAAAACTTCAGATTGCCAAGCGCCATCCGTCGCCATCTTAATAATTTCATCATCTGTGATGCCGATCAAGACGGTAAGTTCTCGGAAGTTCTTGAGAGCATAATTTGCAACTAGGGCTTTGGCTTGACTCCACAATCCTTCAGAACCATAAATATGTACTGCAATGGACCGAGGAGCACAGTTGCCATCGCCTTCAACAAACACAAGATTGTGTCGTTTTAGCATTGGGTTGGCCTTGACAAACTTCTTAAACTTGGCAGTTGTTTGCTCTCTTAGGGCCTGGTTGCTTGCAGCATTGTCACTTGAAGACAGAGGGGTGCGTACTTGAGAGTTGTAGGGAGAAAGAGAGGCAGCACTGATGGACTTAACATCCAGATGCCCAAATTCAGCATTGAGACTCCTGACTTCAGTATCTTCAGTACGATGCTTTGCGGTTTGAGCCTTGCGCTTCTCCAACATAACTTGAACGTGGTCCTTTGGTACTTCTTTAGTTACCAGTTGGAGATCCGGGGCAACCACAGGAACAACATAGAAGTTTCTAGCAAATATTTCAAGATAGGAAGTCGGGTTATTGCAGCTCAACAAAATAAACACATACAACCCAAGAGGAGAGAGCTTACCCTGTGCCATTGAAGTAGGTGACTCCACCTTCATCATCAAGATTATCTTTACAGCTGAACTGATTCGAACACACTGTAGCAGTCAATCCCCTGGGATTCACCTTGAGAGTTACATCATCTTGAAGCATCCCCTGGTTAGACAACTGATGTGGCAAACCCTTGAAAGTTATGGCCAGTTTCTTGGTAGTAAAGCCCCGAGCTTGAGAAGCTGCCTTAAAAGCTCTGAGAACATCAAATACATTATCAAGCTTAGTCCCAATTCAATGCTCTTTGCATGACAACTGCTCCATCATTTTGTCTGCAAGTTCCGGATTGATTCCACTGATGATGGGGACAATCACAGTGTCAGAGCTCACAACTTTGGCCAACGTAGTGAATGGCATTGCGTTGTTGACAGGCAATGAAGTTGACACATTCACGAGCAAAGCATTGTGCTTCACATCATTAACCGTTATCAAATTGCTTCCGTAAAAAGCCTCGATACCACCACCTCCAGGAAACCCAGCATACGAAAGTCCATTCTGTCCAAACTCCATCTTGGTGTAATAATCGCACGTCTGACCATGTACATTCACATTGAATTGGAATACTTGTGTCGGATTTGGCTCGGAGCTATCTGTACGCATGTCCACCTTTGTGGCAAGAGAGGACAATGCAGCTGAAGCAAGAGGGGCATGATTCACTCCAGTAGTCCTATTCATAGAGGGGACAGAATGTAGAGTGGACGCAGATGGAGAGCTAAACCCAGCGTGATGGCGGACATTGTGGAGATGGCTGAATCCAACCATGCTTTCGTTATGAAACTTGTCTTGAGGTTGGCAGAACTGAGATTCGTGTAAGCCTATGTTGATGTCCGGGAAACGTGTGGTTGATCCTCGCGCTGAGTAGTAGGTGTGGTAGACAGAATAGCCTAAGGGGAGAGGACGATACTTGGATTTGCCGTTTGGATTCCTTCGAAACTTGTCTAGAGCCCTCCGGGTGTTCGATAAAGCCACTTTGTTTAGATACGTGGTGTTGAATACGACTGGGTAATCAAAGACTGAGCGATTGCATTCATCGACGAGGTTGTTTCTGAGGTCTACAATGGAAGTGTCTGTTACTGCTGCATATTTTATGATATCAAGTTGATGCAAATTAAGACGAGGTTTAGGCGACGTTTTGTAGGTTTATGAGCTTTCCGCTGCAAAAACAATCCGCACGAATGGATCACATTATCATGTGTATGTGAAACCGAAAAATGTTTTTAACTGTTTGGATTGGTTGACCATAGGGCATACGAAGGGTAACCTACCGCAACGAGAAAGTCGTGTAACGAATGATTAGGAGTACATGCTTTCTCTGCTGACAAAGATTTGCAAGTTTGTTACAATACAGAATCCGCATAGGGTTAGGTGTCATTGTCATTCCTACTGACTTGTGAGTGTAGCCTAAACATCTACAGTGCTGATGCCTACAACCTCTAGGCACCCCTACTTGTGAGGTGTAGCGTAAACATCTACAGTGATGGTGCCTACTACCTTTCCTACTTAATCAAGTAATAATTGTTCTTGCGTATATTATTATGAGTGGTGGTGCCTGCCACGTTTACTAACAGATCAGTAATGGTTTGATGTAATGCAAGGTTTACTTTTACTAGGACATGTCAATAAAAGAGACGTGAAGATATTGACATTCTAAATCACTTGAAAGAGAGGGTGATACTTCATGTCATATTCCACTATGACTGCAACTGCATCCACAGCCATTTTGTGGAGATTTATTTTGTCTTCGGTGTTCTTTCCATGACGGAATCGGTGATACAAAATATTGTAGTTCTCTAAGCGGCTATGATAAGATTCTTGCCTATTCTGAGCCCTGTCCAGGAACCTAAAAACATTTGATGTGTGACCTGGTCGCTTCACTGTTACCTTCTCAGGCAAGCCTTCATAGGCACTGTCAGCAATTGCCTTTTTTCCGTCAGGGATTTGAAATAGCAAAGCATCTCTGTTCCAGGTTTCTGGCGGCTCTTCCATGCTCTTTGTTCCGCAAAAAAGAGCCTTATCATGACACAGACCAGCAGGGTAGGGACCGTTGATCCAAACACAACGAGATTGCCAGACAGAAATGGCAAACTCATACTTCAAGCCAGAACTATGACTCTTGTGGTCGAACCACTTTGTGTGTGGGTCTAATCTGAATTCTTGTGTGATAAAGTTCACACAGTCGACTGTGATAATGTGGATTTCTTCAGGTCTAAAAATGCTTGGATCAAAGACAATTAATCTCTCTCTGAATGACTGAATACGACGCGTAGTTTCCCGACACTTGTCTCTGCAGACAGATTCATCGTAGTTCCATCTCCCTGCAAGTACAGATTCAATGTCATACAACTTGAGCCAGTTTAGACCCATCATGAGTTCCTTAAATGATGTGTCGGGGAACTCGTTGCACAAATCTGACAATAAGTCTTTGACAGTCCGTGGTTCGGGGCCGTAGTGGGCCTTGAAACAATGCACTGATGTCTCGATAACCACTTGCTGACGTTCTTCTCCAAATCCAACAAAACTCAAGCCGTATACAAGAATATCATCTGCTGTCATGATTCTCGCATCTAATTTTGGGATTGTGTATCGAGAAATGATACTGGGTTCATCTTTTTTCCTCGAACGGGTGGCGGTTGGTGCACTCTTTGCATCGCCTATTCCAACAACTTTTCCTGCATGTCTGATAGCTTGTTGTTGACGTGAAGTGTGTTTTCCGGACACATTCTCTTCTCTCAAATATTGGACTTGGTGTTCAGCATGAAGATTTTTCATTTGATATGAATCGTCTTTAGCTAATTGTTGCTTCAACGACTTCACTTGTCGTTCTAGTTCACGAATCCTGGCTAATGCGTCCGACAAGGTTTTGATCGCGCCTGATGCATTGCATCGTTTACGGTGAGGAATGCCACCGACGTCTTCATTATCATTGTTGCCTTCAGGAGTGGCACATGGTGCAAGGTCGGGAACGTCACCATCACCAGGAACGTCATCGTCAATCTCATTAACAACGCTCGCGGTTTCACTGTTAACAGCCTCATCCGCGCAAGCGATAGAAGCACGAAGTGGTAGAGAAGGAATGCTATTGTCATTATGGCCTCTTCCTTGAAACTTGAACATGCCTTTGGGACATAGGACTAACTCAGATTAAGATGGGAGAATTCAATTGGTTGCACGAATTATTCAGTTCAGTATGGTATTGCTTGAGGTTTGTTGCTTTGGGGAGGTGTGGGTCCTGCTGGGTTTGGTAACATGGCTCGGTGACATAGTTAGTGTGTATTCTTACTGGGTATACAATAGCCTATTGTAGTCTACTGTAGGTATGACACACGGAATATAGTACGTGTCATCGTGCCTCTTACCTTTGCTAACTGTGTGTCATTTTTTGGAGAGAGACTGCGAGAGCTGAGAGCTACAATAACATCGTAGCTTGTCCCGCTGGACTGTCAGCCCGGAATATGGCTACTGGCAAGAAGAATAAGCGTGCTGGTGACAACACCTCGTGTTCACCTACCTTGAAGGTCAAAATTGCCCTCCCCCCACCACATCACACAATTTGCGCTCCTCTGTCAACGCACCCGTCAAACCAACTGTTGATTCAACAGCCTTAGCAAACCCTTCAAGGTCTGATACAATTGGCAGGCGACCTAAATCTGATGTCGATGACGAAACACTAAACAAAGTCATGAACGATTTTCCCGGTGAAGAAAAATTTGTCTCAAACATTAGAGCAATTTGTAGGAGTGGGCAATTGTTACTCGATGCTAAGCGCAAGACGATGCCTGCACGGATTTCAGCCATCATCGACAAAGTCATCGATGAAGTTTGTATGGATCCCGAAGGTGCCAAACTTGAATGGGCATGGGACGATGACCCATTGGCACTAGTAACATTGACCGATGAGGAGTTGCTGGGCGAAGATGTGACAGGGTCAACAGCGAGTGAAATTTTAGACGATAGAAAACTGATTGGACAAAGCATTGACCCTGATCAGTTGGTATTATGTTCAAGGTTCAGCCTGATGTTACGTTTGAAAAACATCTCTTACATTTTTCAAGCTAATCATGACTCGATTCCTCGTGAGGTGTTCCCTAGGGAGGGAGAATCATCTGCAGATTTGGCTGAGCGTCTAGCTACTTGTTTGTGGCTAGATGAGATTTGGAAGCACAAGGGGACAGCACCATTGAACAATGATGCAAATTCCAAGCAACCTTGCCGTCGAACTATCTCAAGGGTGGCACAGGAGACACATGTATTTGATGGAAATGATTGCCTGTCCGGATTCCTCAAGCTGGTCACTACACTCTATGTATATCCCTGCGCTGAGTCACCACAGCACATGATAACTTGTCGACCGATGAAGAAATTAGATGAAGCCTTAATAGGTGCTGTGTGGCGTGAGGCGTGGCCATATTGCAATATTACCACGCGGGCAAAGGCACCCAATGCAATACAAATTTGTGTCTATCATGGGATTTGGGGGCGTAAGATGGGACCTCATCGAGACAATAATAGATGGGATGTCATGAAAAAAATACAATCTGGTGTTGATCCAAGAGAAGAGACGAGGACTCATGGTGGATTGGCAAATTCACAACAGTCCGGGTCAAACGTAATAATTTTTTCAATGGGTAGCAGACCTATGACAATGGCGTTCAAGTATCCAACACCTCATAGTGGAATAACTCAACACACGAAGGAGTACATAACTTGTCCGGACTTTTGTATGGAGTTCGGCAATGGATACATTTGTATTCTTGATGATGTTGATGATATGATGATGCTTCATGAGGTTTATTTTGAGAAGAAAGATGAGGTCAACGATGCAATTAGAATTGCTTGGATTATGCGGAAGCTAGAAAATTGTCAAAATTTCTACGCTGATTCAAGCACATTAGTAAGGACGGATGCAATGAAACAAAACAGTAGGGCTGTGTCTGATATGGAGCCTCTGAATCCAAGAGGTGTGCTCACATAAATTAATTGGTAAATAATGCTTAGTTACATTGCGGAATCAGAGCTGTGCATAAAGTTGCTGCGCAGTTAGTTAAGGTGGTAGGTGCCTTCGCTGTAATAGTCCGAGGTAGCAGGTGCCACTTCAGTGTTAACAGGCAAGTCTAATCTATTGACTACTATCAAGGATACGGGCTTAAGATGTCATTTTAAATTGTGATTTACATGAAATTTATCTTTTGCTCTATGATGACTAACCAATGCAAATTCAAGTTGCCATATTTCAAATGGACTCTCAACATAATTCAAAACACACAGCTGCAGTTTTACACCATCAAACTAGCCATTTCATTTACCAAATCATCATGCTCCTGCTCAGCATGCCAACGTGCTGCTTCTTCTTCCACCGCATGCTTATGTTGCTTTTCTGCGATGTTATTGCGTTTTGATATCTTCATTGGCATTTCCCGCTGTTTTCGTTCCTCTTGGTAAATATGCTTTCTGAATACATCACATGGAAATGTAAGGTACTCTTCTCTTGTCTGCTGAAATTCAAGTGGGGTCATTCCTTTGTTTAAACCATTTTTTAAATCTTCCTCGAGAAGCCGAGCTGCATCATGATCATGCCATTGCGGGCATTCTCGTATAGTACCCTGCTCTAACTTACGCAAAGAAGCAATCTCTGCCTCTATAATTTCGTTATCATTTGCAACAATGAGCTCTCTTGCTTCTAAAGCCCTCTTGAGATTTTTCATGTTGTTTATGAACCTATTTTTGGGATAGGTCTTGAACCATTCCGATGATTCCCATGCTTTTTCTGGAGATAAAAGGTGGAAGGCGGAAGATTTATCCCGAAGCAGTCTGATGAGAAGTGCTTTAGCTTTGCTATTCTTCCACGGCTCAACTTTTGGTTTTAATTTGAAGTCAGATGGTTGTGGATTCAAGAGGCGTTGGACTAATTCGGGCTTTCTTCCTGTTTGTATCAAGCCTCGTTCAGCGAGCTTGATCTTCAGTTGCGCCACTTTATATCCCATCAATTCCACCTCTGATTCAGTTACATCTTCTATGAAATCATTGATATCGCCATCATCAAACCCAATCCTGCTCTCACAGCCACAACTCTCATCCTCCTCTTGGTTGGGGTCGTCGTCAACGTTGTCAAATTCTTCATCGTTGTCACCGCTCTCAACAGCTTCTCTGATTCTAGAAAACGAGAACATACTCAGCTTTGCCGGCGCTATTTTACCGCTAACGAATTAGAGAATGGGGTTTTGCAGTCGGACGACCAACAGAGACGAAGGAGCACTGGTTTGGATGGCTACGATGGGAAGGACGGAAAGGAAGAAGCGCAAAAAATGGTTCAGTCCGTTGCAAGTCGTGCTCGCACCTGCAAAAGCAAGGGCAAAGCAAAAAAATTACCTTTACATTTTAGGGCATTAACGTATGTTTTATCATAGGGGTCGTCAGTGTCGTCAAGAAGGTCGTCAGTGTCGTCATGAAGGGTCGTTAAAATGTCGTCAACTGCCTTCACTTGGGTCGTCATTTTGTCTTCAGTGCCTTCACTTGTGTCGTCATTTTGTCTTCAGGTGTCGTCACTCGGGTCGTCACAATGTCGTTAGGTCGTCACATGGGGCCTTCTTATGTCGTCACTTGGGTAGTCACATTGTTGAGATAATGTAAAAGCCGTCAGTTGTCGTCAGTTGTCTTCAGTTGTCGTCCGTTAATCGCTCAAAAATCTTCCACGTGGCAAACTTGCCTGTCTTGCAGCTTTCAATGCATTGGTTGAACCATGAAAATTATTGCACAGCACAATGACAGCATCCTTGTAGGTGAAATTATTTATTGCATGTCAGCAAAGTTTACACATCACTGCAGCATGCCCTTGAGTGGAGTAAGCATGGAATGCAGGGTTTGTTATCTCAATGCAAAAAAATCTGTCGCCCAATAGTCACAAACACACACTTATCTTGGACTTGCTTACATTGATTCACAACTCTTCACTGAGTCAGAGGGATAAAGTCAGAAGAAAATTACTCAGCACTCTTGAGTGCAAAAGTTCTGATATTGGAGTCTTGCCCATTGCATTTCTTATGTATTAACAATGCACCAGTCTCATCCTTATAAAAATTGAACATATCCTCTGAGAAAGAGAGCCAACCATTCTTTGAGGTGGTTGAACCATCAGCAATCTGATGGAGCTTAATTACATGAAGAAAGAGGCTCTGAATCATAACTCTGTAATCATCATTGATGATTGTTTTGATGAACAGCAAAGACAGTACTCTTGCAGCAAGGATTGGTGCAATATAACCCATCACTCCCATTGTAGCTGTTAGCAGCATTGGTCATGATTGTCTTGGAATTGGAGCAGATCCTCCTTCCACAAGGACTGCAGACACAGGAGACACAGACACAGAGCTTACATACGGAGATTCTGCATTGCCATTACCAGAAATGTAACTCTGCTCTTTTGATATGGCAAATCACTAGTGATTGTTTTGTATTCTCTTTATTGTACATGGCCTTGTGGGGCAATACCATGATGCTCATGGGATGTGTGCATAATAAACAACTAGGTGTGCACTTGATACATAAAGGGAATCAAGTGTTTTACCTTTAAACTTCACAGTGAAAATCTATATATTATTTTTATGAGTATTTCAGTAAAGTTATGTTTATGTTTCATAAGAGATCTTCAAAAGATTAAATCACAAATACAATCACAACCTCAAGAAGTTTTGATTGTATTTGCAATTGTGGTGAAGTCAACTACTTTTGCAAATCATCATGTGGAAAGATCATGATGTCAGTTTCTTTGTGATTGCACTTGTGAAGTTGGGCATGTTTCAGGCCACTCCATTACTACCGGCTGCTGTATAAATATGAAAAAGAGTCACTCAGTTGACAACTGAAGGAACTGGGACATTGCCAATTTTCTGTTATATTAGTCCCATAGAAATATCAAGAATTGTCAAAAACCTGGTACTTGCTGGGTATCTTTTCTTTGATTATTAAGTGTAATAAAGGCCTCCACAAAAACTAGTTACAAGGAAAAAGGATTCAATGTGTTGATCCAGGTAAGTACCTACCTGTCTCTACCAAATAAGTAGGTAAAGTATACATGGTCTCTAAGACTACTCATTTTTACGCACAGATGCTAAGCAATCAAACTAGCACTCATAAAATAGCAAAACCAGTTTACTATGAGTTATCTAGTATGATGCTCTTGCATCTGTAGTTTTGCTATCTTCCTCATCATCAAATTTCACCATGGCTGATGCATGTTTTACTGCTCGTGCCACCACACGTGACCACGTGAAGGCCGCGATCACCAAACTTGCGCTCCCATGCAACTCCAGCAACCAGTACACCCACAATGCCATCACCACCATGCTTAAAAGCACGTACAACCCGGGCGACCCCGGAAATGTCATGGAGAAACTGCTCATCAGCAGCACAGTCATGCCACCTTCTCTCCTCTCCCGTATCCGCTCCACCGATGCTGTCATGATCACGTCCATCCAAAACGATTCGCATGTCATTGCCAATGCTCTTTTGACTCCCCTACTCCCTGTGATCCCAACCATCACTGCTCACACCGATGCACAAGACAAAGCAGACCGAATCAACCAGGTCAACCAAGCCATCATTGGGGCCAAAGAGGGAGCCACCGAGGCCATCACCAAAAAAGTTGGCTTGGACATCACCGATGCAGTCCTCCACACCGCCGACAGCACGGACTTCCGCAGCATCGACAACTACGAACTGCACGAGCTTGTCACTGCAGCCATCCAGAGTGCTAACTGTCCCAACACGAGCAACATTCTTGAACAACTTTCTGCCATCCTCTCCTTCTGTTTTGACTTCCAGAAAAAAAGTCATCACCAATATCAGCTCCTCCGTGCCAACATTGCCCGCATGCACTTCTACGGCATCGTCATCGACGACACACAACTCGCACTCATCCTCCTTGCCAACATTGATCTCGCTGCCAGCAAAGCCTGGGGTTGAGAGTTCCATCCGGCACTCAAAACTTCCGCCGCACCTACACATACAACTTTGCCCACACCAGCAGCAGCATCTCCATCATCCTCAAGAACTCGCCGGCACTGACGGCATCCGCAAACTCAACAAAAGCCCTCCTCCACCTTCAGGAGCCGCC
>JALLPC010001003.1:0-13947 GCA_036940045.1 Stephanocyclus meneghinianus | reverse complement strand
CGCTCTTCCGATCTTGCTGTAACTCATGGTGTCCTCAGTGAAGGCCTTTTTTGTGGAATGAATCTTTTTATGTAAGATTTTTTTGAATATTTTGATTCTGTGGTGTTTGAATTATAAATTAATCTGTTGTCTTTCATCTTGGAGTAAGATTGTGTTGACTTGTTTCTACTCATGGCATTGGGGTTAAATATATTGTTTAAACCAATTTTTGAATTACAGATAGCTTTAGTCCCACTGGGGTAAGTGTAATTTTTTAACAAACTATTTAGTTTTCTTTTCTTATATACATGTAATTCCCCAGTGCTATTTGACCCACCCCTTCAGGAACTGTTGTCGGAGCTGTTGTCACTGTCCGAGTTGTGATCATAGCATTTCTTACCCTTGCACGCTTGTTAGGTCTTGAATTCTACCTGAACTTTTTGTGCAAAATTTGTGCATTCAGGCCTCTTTTCCTTAGGCTGTGGCTTACTTGCGCTCCCATGATTTTTAATTTGGGTGCCATCTTTATTGAAATGACAACAGTCACACATGTTGTGACTTTTAAACAGCCCTCCATGCTTCTTGCATAGCGTGTAGTGCTTGTTGGTCCCGCCTGCTGTCTTGGGCTTCTTTGGAATCTGGTAGTCAATTTACTCCATCTTTTGCTTCCCTTCAGCCCCTTTTGGCTTATTTGGGTTTTGGGCCTTGTAGTCTAATTCTGCATTGTTCTCTATGTTATTGAGTACCAGTAGTAGGGCCTGTGTACAAGTTGTATGGAGTCTGCCACTTAATTGGACACAAGTGCAACATGTGAGTTGTGAGGTCAGCGTTATCCATGGGCAATACCTTTTTGTTTGCTTGATTTGCCTTCGGGCTGTAGAACAAGCAAGGTAGCATCTTTAGGTAGCTTTTGAGCTGACTTGGAGAAAAAACTGATTTATTGGAATCCAATTGACCTAATTCAATATGTTGGTGATGTAGTATTTTAAGGCCGCTCCGGTGTCAAATCGAAACACTGTTTGAAGATGAAATCTGATGCATTTGCAGATGAGCTTAGTTGGAAAGTTGGTGTTGTGTTATATTGCCAAGTCCTCCCAAATGACATGTCATCCTGACATTCACCATCATGTCAGCAAAATGTCAAAAATGTTGGCCTGACATTCCACAAAAAAATGTCATCCCAACCTGCCAAATGAATGTCAACAGGACATCAGCCGAGATTTTGCCGACATGTCCACTGATTCTTTTGGACATAAAGAAAAAATAGCAAAGCTTTGCAGAAAATTGCACTGTAATGGTGCGATTTGGTGCAAGAACCTAGCCAAAATGATATCGTATGTACTAATATACATATAAAATATCGTTTTTCATCAAAAGTGACCGTTACCTCTGTCAGAGTAACTGCCTGATGAATCATGGATATTGCTGGGCAGTTGTGCGGCAATACGTCAGCCGACACATGACCCAGCCATGAATCCAGTCATTTCATTTGTGACATTTCACATTGGCTGATTTTTACCTGACAATGTCAGCATCATGGCAACACATGGCAACACATGCCAACACATGCCAACATGTTGCCAACGTTTCCAACTAAGAGAACGAGGTCAAGTTTTTGGTGGGAGTTTTGGTATGTGGGATTCTGAAGACATCTTTCCAAGATGCTTGAGTCACTTGGGCCTTCATAACTTTTTCCCAAGACTGGCTGGCCTCATCGGGGAGGAGATTTCTGTATAGTTCAAACAACTTTGCTCCCGCCATCATAATGCCAAGCTTTGCTGTCTCAATTTTCCTGGCAGCATTCTTGCATGCTTTCTTAGTAGTGGATTGGGGAGAGGAGTGGGCATTGATATCAGGATCTGGGTTCTCACCCCTTTCCTTCTGTCCCTTCATTTTTTGTGGTTTTTGCCATTTGGCATACTCCACCTTCATGGCCTCTAGCTTGCAATAGGCTGCCTCTAGTGCCATTGTGGCATCGACTTTGTTGGTATTGAGACCAATCTTATTGCATACGTACATGGCAGTATGGGTGTGCAGTATAAACTGTTCAGGAGTCCAAGATGCCTAAATTTCCACCTTGAGCTCATCCTCAATGTTGGGGAGAGTCAACTTGAAGTAAGTGGTCTTTTTGTTTTTCTCGAGGGCATCCTGTACCGGATCTTGCTCCGGAATGTAGCATATAGGCGAGCTCCTTCCGCCCATGCCACACTCACACACCACTCTCTTGAGTCCTTTGGGAATTGACTTCATGGAAGACAATCATTGGAGTGCTTCTCCAAGATCAGTGCCTATAAATGGTCTCTTGAAAGAGCTTTTTGGAGGCTTGATAAAAAATCATTGGCATGAGGATGCACGGCAATATCTGTACTCTGTTGGAAAGAAATTTTGAAGCAATGGTCTGGCAGTTGACCAAGAAACAGCATCTATACATCCATAGGAGAGATAAAAAATGTGTAGTGGTGCAAGAAGAGAAAATTTGGAGTTGGCTATCATACAATAGTGACTTATGCAGAATTTTAGGAAAAAGTAGTTGTAGATAATAGAAGTAGAAAGTGGTTTCCCAGTGATTGGAAATTATTTTTATAAGCTATTTTTAGAGGATTGCCATTTGGTGATCCTCATGGTTTTATCATGTATTTTACATGATAATCGAATTCTTTAGATTTAATGGTACCCTGCTGGAATCAGGTATTCAAATCAGGATCTTGGTGCACCTGATAAGGCTGTTCATAATATCCTAGCAGGACTGATTTAATCTTATCACAAGGATTGTGATTCCTTGATCCTGCCAAAGGGTCTTGCCAAATATTTGGTTGGATCCTTCCTTGAATGACCAGAATTTGGTTTGTTGGTGTCTTATGCCATGTTTATGGGCCCAGCTTTGGCTGAAAGTCCCAGAAAGCATCCATGGCTCATGTCAATCATCTCTTCTTCCACAACAAAGACCTTTGCTGCTTATCAAGAATACCAGGCAGATGGGACGAGAAGGGTGAATAAGGTAACTCAGAAGACTGTTGTAAAGTGGACTGTGGGAGAGTTGGCATAATCTTGGCTTAATCTTAAGATTAAGCTGTTTCCTAGGAGTAAGCCATTTTCAGCTAAAATAGCCTACTCTTCAGAAATGGTTTGCTTTCTTTTAAGCCAAAATCAGAAAGTCAATTTTTATGCTGTATCATCTTTTTGGCAGGTGGAACTTTCTGACTTGAAAACAACAACTCTGTCTGATGCATGTCATCTGCGCTTTGTTAGTATGTTGTTGCTGGGCAATCCAAGTGTATTGTTTTGTACAATACATCACAATATCTTTGTTGGTATGATGGTTGCTGGGCAATCCAAGTGTATTGTTTTGTACAATACATCACAATAGACTGGTTGTCATGCTGTCTCATCAATCCCCATTTGTCAATGTTTACAACACTGTGCTTGTGAAGTGAATCCTACTTCCCCATGAAGGACAAGTTCTCCATCCGCTTTAGGCACTCTTCTTCATGAAGTGCTACCCAACATAGGCCCAGAATGTGTAGCTGCTGGTGGGCAGAGAAGGGCAGTTGACCCAAAGATTCTGAGAAAGTACATATGGCAATTCATTGTAGCCATAGCTGACTTGGAGTCCATGTTGTGAGTCAATGCTATTTTAATTCTTTATTTTTTGCTTCTTTATATTATAATTGCTTTGTAGATTCTATTTGACAATAGGTACAAATAAGATTTCAACAATGACTGTTTGTTAAGTATAGATGGGACTGACTTCCAAATTCCAGAACACGGACAGTTTTTTTCTTTAAGTTCAGGAAGTCAGCATTGAGGTATGAGGTAAGACTGTCAGTCTTGGGTGGGATGATTTGTTGGATTAGTGGTCCTTATCAGCATGCAATTTACAATGATCTGGAGATTTTTTGGCTGTCTCTTGCATCACATTTGGATGAATTTGAGAGTCGAGAGAGTGGATGCAGATGACAGTTATTTTAGTGAGGCTCCACTATGAGTTAAATATCCAGCATCTGTTACAATCCCAGAGGAGTGGCAAGCCATGATGAAGAGAGTGTGAGCCTGACAGGAAACAATCAACAGATGCTTCAAGCAATGCCAGATTCTAATGCAGGTATTTTTCCATGATCTCTGGGGTTACCGGAATATCTTTGCTGCAATTGCTGTAATCTCACAGCTTGCAATTCAAAATGGTTAAGCTTTGTTTAGTGTTGATTATAATTATGAGTAGTCTTGTAACTGAAGTAGTTTTAGTTTCAAACAATTTCACTTTAATTATTCAAATCAAATATTGATGAAATGTTCAAAAAGGCTTCAAAAGTAAAGAATGAGCCAAAGGGCTCTGTAGGGAAAGTGGTTTCATCTTAAAACAGCTTGATTCCCCCAACTCCCGCAATAAATTATCAACCGAAATGGGTCGAGCAGCTTGCTCTACATACCGCTTGTACCTACATACACTTAGTAGTGGCTACATACACTTCATGCAGCCTGCTGGTGAGAATAAGTAAATGCTAGTCCCACTTTGTTTTACGTAAAAAGTTCTTTTTGTGTGAAGCAAGTTCTCATCTGCTCTTTTTACGTGTGTCCTGTGTGTTTGTGCGTGACACAAGAAGGTGACAAACACCCTTCGTGTTTTTCTGTTCTCCCTGCCTTGGACATACGATACAATACCATGAGCTCAAACAAGTCTCAAACATCATTTCTCACATTCAAGCGAACCCGCTGTTGCCGAATTTGTTTTCTCATACACACTGCGTCAACGTCACTTTCATTTTATCAATTTTGAACGTGATGAGAATTTTTCTCGTGGTCTCTTTCATTGGGAACAACCATAAAGAGAATCCATAAAAGCATCACAAGGGCGTTTTTTTCTGGAACTTGTAGAGAGGCTTGTTCCAACTGCACGAGTGTTGGTCAGTTTTTACGAAGGATATTATGAGCAAGAGCGAGGAAAGACCCAACGATGACATTGACAGCCATCAGTCGTTTGATGGAACACTCGGAACGGCGTCTGCATCTTCGTCATCTCAGTCTGTGTCGTCAGGCCATCGAAACATCCGTTGCTTCCGACGCAGCGCTCACAGGCTTGGTTTTCTCGGGAGTGATACTCTTAGAAAACGATACCTCTACCGACTGGGGATCAGCGTATTGGACGGGTCTGATGAGATATTGACTCGTGATGGCTGCACATCGAAGACTGTAAATCACCAAGAAGTTCAGCGACCACGTTCACTCTCAGTCCAAGTCAATGTGGGGGCAAATCCTCCTTCCCCTTCAATTTCTCAATCGATAGAATCGTCAGATAAACCGAAGATGCACGCAATAAGTTCAAGGAACGATACATCTGAAGTCAAAGTGCTATTGCGAAAATCGGTACAGTATACAACGGAGCTGAAGTTTGACAAATCTGACCCGACAGATGTCGAAAAGATATCGCAGCATAGCAATAACCCCATCACGGCATCTTTATCACCAAGCTCAAGTGCATCCAAATTTGAATTATCCACTGCGTGGACTCATCATCTTCTTGCAATAGGTGAAAACATCGAAGAGGACACGCACGGGAAGCAACAGCGAGATGAAGGACCGTTAGATGGTGCATTTGATTTGTTCTCTTTGCCATCTGACCCTTCTATTGCAGCTCCCCATGGAGGTATCACTACTTCGACTGCCTCTGCAGATTCCCTCACCGAGGCATCAACATCTCTTCATAGCCATACTCCAGAATTTTTGAGTTCTTCATTCTCTTTTCAATCAATTCATCGAGAAATAAATCGAGGTCACTCCATGTCTTTGTCTGACCACTCTATTCAACCTAGGCGGAAGGTGTCTTTTGACTCTACAGTCAAAGCAACCACGATTCCATCTCGCTCAAGCTACTCCAAACGGGTGCGTACCAAGTTATGGTCCAGTTCAGAAGATATAGTGAATAATGCAATACGAAACGAATTTGAGTTCGCATTTGATGGAAACGACTGGAGAAAGATTCGCGAGGAGAAGGATTTTATTTCCGTTGCTCCTTCGTCGGACGAGAAACTCCATCCAGCTCATTTTTATGGATGGTCGCGTTCTACTAGCTTATTGTCTGTCGAAGATAACTTATTAGAGAGAAGGGAAAGTAGTAGTGACGACGATGAAAGCGACTTACACTTCTGTGGAGTTTTCGGAATGGAAATGAATGCCGATTGATTTATATGTCATGATAACCAGTGGCTGTATTTTAATGTAAAGTATGTGTTATGTTTAACCTATACAAATTCAACTACTCCTGGCACCCAATCTCGACAAATCAAAACAAACTAGAGAGCAGATGCCGAGCTGTCTCGCCCCACAGCGTCCCGACCAAAGCGGCAAGGATGAGCCGAATAACAGTGTTTTTGAAAAAACATGCGTGTATTTAAATCATTATTCAAGCAAGGTGAAAGGAACCTTAACTGTCAATTGTAGTGTATCATCATGACCTACAAGGCTTTCGTCCACGGAATAATCGTACTGAAGTCGTCAAGTACTCCATTTTGAACCCAACCACCAAGAGGTCCTGCATAACCATCTTCACGTTTACCAAACAAACTCTTTGGTATACAAACCAATCCTAAATCAGATAATTTCTGCTTACTCTCATTGTATGATGTCGGATTATCTAGAAGCTCTCTCAAAGTGCTTGCATATAATATCGCACTTTTGAAATCTTTTAAACAACATTCAATGGTCTGAAGAGATAACTCGAGGCATTCTCTCCAGCGACAAAATAAGTTACAGCGGCAAAGCCTCGAAGCGGATTTGACAACATCTTTCGGTTGCTTAGGCTTTTTACCTCTTTTGAGACCTGTGGCGCCAATCGTGACCTCAAAGTTATCTGCTGCTCTCGTCAAAGTTGCAATGGTTTGGTACTGTTGATGCCAGTTGATGCTCATTCCAGATGGGGATTCTTTCTTGGCGTTATGCGTCGTTCCTTTTAGAATGATTGATTGCTCACATTTTTTCTGCTCCAAGAAAGGGACGGGTGAATGTTGAATTGGAGGTTGATCAGATGGCGAAATTTCTGCACCTTTGTTTGAAACTTTTGCTTTCTTGCTCGATCTTTTTTGAAGCTCTTCACTTTCAACTGCACCAATGGATCTCTTTCTACTACTATATTGCATCATCATATGCCGATATTCTGAAGCTGATTTTGAGCTGTCATAAAACTGATCAACAATAGCAACGACAGGAGCTTTTACACCCAAGTATTGTTGATTTTGTTGCATTATATTCAAAGCAGATTGTATTCGCTCCCGCAAAGCTCTATCAAGCGCTCGCATCTGATCTCCATACACACTATCAACGGAGCGAGGATCGCGACTAACACACACAGAGGATAGACAAATAGGATCAGGAATAAACGTCGTCAAAAAACTTCCCTGCATTCCTAGTATTCCCCACCGAACGAGTTTGTCGGCACAAGACATGGATGTGGATCTTAAATTAGAGGGTATATTGGAACGAGATGATTTTAGTCGCAGAGCGCCAAGCATTTGTACATGTTCTCTTCCAACTGTGATGGTAGATGAACCTTGATGATTTGCATTGGATTCCGCTGCACCATTTTCGAGTGAGACTGTGATTACGGAGGATACAGAAGACGCAATTTGTTGTTGATTTGACGTCGAGGGTTGTGCATATTCGATATCTCCATTCCGGTTAAGAATTATCTTTGCACCTGTAAAATTGATCTCCGTCTCAAACTTAGTTGCGGCTTCCATCGACTCGCAACATTCATTGGACTCCTTTTCTGAATTATTTTTGGGATCTTCATCTTTCAACTTCTTGATTTCGTAGATTGTTGCATCGCCACAAGGGGAATCGCTAATGTACATGTGCAGTGTAATGTCGCTCTTGAGACGAAATTGAAGTAACCCCAAATTATTTGTTCCTGCTGGTAGAATCTCCAACAGATTCGAGGAGGTGCTCTCTGTCTTGGACCTAGATGTTGACCTAGATGTTGACTCTGCCTCAATAAAAGTCTGCGTGTTTTTGATGTTTGTGAGTGTGATCTCAATTTCGCTCCACAAAACCGCCATGAGACCCCTCCTCGCCAGGACTTCAGCATGGGAATCTTTCAATATCATGCCTTTGTAAGATTGCACAATCATTTCATCGTGTTCTCGCGTCAAATCATGTCGAATGCCAGGGACAGCTTCATCGTGTTTCTGCAGCGTCGGCAAGGACGAAACAACAGAATTTATCGCGGTGCATTTCGATCCAGTGGCACAACTGACCACCCAGAGCATGTCATGTTCGTCTCCGCCACTGCAATCGGCAGCATCATCTGCATCAATTGTACAAGAATTTCCAACATTGGAACGAACAGCAACAATGGCGGCGTAGACTGTCCATTCTCTTCCAGACTGGGGTTTGCCTCCTTTATTGTTGGGTAGGACTTGATGGTAGTGATGGAGTGCGCATTTGGCTACTCGGTCGATGAGAGTTTCTGTTGTTGTTATGGGTTTGGACGAGGATGACATTTTACCGGTAGTCATGTTTCAAAAAATGTACGACATCGCGTACGCATCGTGCAAACATCGTGTACCTACGCATCGTTTACCTACACATCGTGTACCTCGTTTGTTTTATCATGTGTTGGGGCAATCGTCTTGGTATTGTATTGGTGGTGGTCAGCAGGAACAGACTACCAATACAAACATAGGAGCAGAATAGGCTTCGAGAAGGAAACAACAACAACAACAATGCTCGGAGCATTATTTGGCGGGGAGTTCTCTCTCTATCGTACCATACCTATTGTACGTATGGTATCTAGAGAGAGAGCCTGCGCGGTGGGCTTTTTGTGGGCTTCATCGTTCGTCATCTGTGGGCGTAATCAATCTCAAGAGATTTTTGTAATATTTTATTTCTTGGGCGGTTGATTTTCACGATCACATGCTGCAGTCCCACATAAGGGCTGTACTAACAAAAAGGACCTACTGGCAATATTATTCCAGTAGGGTCAGTCAAGACTTCTCGATCGCTAATCGCCTCGAATCACTCGTACTTAAGCCCTGCAATGGATGATCGCACCGCTGACAAAGCAAATAACGTGTGGTCATTCAGATATCTTATTTTTGAGTTCTTCTCCCACGGACCATGGCGATTGTCGGCAATATAAGGGCAATGTAATTGTTGATTTCGGTCCGAAGCAAAAATTGCTTGATTGTAATTATTCCAGTCTCTTCGATCTGCTTGAATCATATCGTACACACCACACGCAAGGAAAGTATTGAATGAATGAACTCATCCAACATGAGGCGAGAATCCAACAATAAGCGGCCAAGTTGCATCTGCGGCGTGTCAAGCCTTTCACGCAGTAGACGGCGTCGTCAATCACCGCCTTCATCGATCCAGCTGAGCTCTCCATGTCGACGCCGGCGACATCATTTCCCTGTCGTTGCTGTAATGGTGTCTGCTTCTGCTGCGCCAACTATAACTTGCAGCCTATCTGGATCACACGCAATTCAAATTCAGCATCAGCATCATCTTCGCTCGCGCCTTAGCAACAAAAGCTACGAACGGCGCCTCCCGACGTACCCATACATCCCGTCGTGGTCGTCTGACACATGCACGGCCACTCGAAAGGCGGAATCATGGGAAGCCGCCTCCTCCACGCTGTCTGATTGCTGCACCAAGTCCTTCGGATGGCAAGTCGACGCCTGCATCGCCAAAGGCCTACAGCTGGAAGCGACGCAGAACGATGACTCTCCCAAGGACTACAAATACATTCCCGATTGGGGCGCCCGGACGTGCTACAACAATGCCCCACCGCCCAACGATTGGGTAGATCAGTACAAAACCCTCCAAGAATGCTGCAAGGCCAATTTCGAATGGGTCCTCAAGGATTGTCTCGGCGACGAGGCCACCGACGACGACGCCACCTCTCAGACCTACTGGTATCCCCAATGGTCCTCCACAAAATGCATCATTCACACAAAAGAAAACCCCGCGCCGGCATACATGACGCAAGATCCACAGAACGAAATGTGGACCTCCTTTAAGGAATGCTGTCAAGCCAATTTCCCCACCGAAGTCAAGCAATGCAAACTAGACTCACGTCTCGACGATCCGACCGCGCCCACTCGTCCTCCCGCCACGGATAACACTCTCATCATCATACCCATTAATTACTCAAAGTACTATTATCCGCGATACACACAGAACAAATGCTTGTACAACGGAGAGGAAGCTCCGGCGTATATGACTGCGGATCCTCTCACCTATTTTAGTCTTTCGGCCAAGGAATGTTGTGAGATTCAATTTCCCTTGAATGTGGAGGATTGTTTGAGGAATTCCAATGCTCTTCCCGATGATGCCGGTGGTGGAGGGACTTTTAACGAAGAACGATGGAAGGATCATTATTATCCATTGTTTAGTAAGGTGGGATGTATTAATGACAATGCCTTTGCCGATTACATGAAGGAATCGCCCGCGACCTTTTTCTTTACCACCATACCGTTATGTTGCAGTTCGGAGAATTTTGAGAAGACGGATTATCAAACGTGTTTGAAGAATAGTGTGGATGTCAGTGTTAACGACGATGATGGTACCGATGACACGTCTCAGGAGGTGGACGGGCAGACGAAGAGAGGTCCCATAGTCCTTCTTTATTTTGGGGGTAGGTTGTATTTCCAAAACGTTTTCATACCGAGCAGCAATCGAGTCAATATGATTGTTGTCAAAAATGCGATCCTGTCTGCGGTCAAATCGACATTTCAAGGGGACGCGAGTACTCAAGTGGATGTCATTACTGGCAAAAACTTTGATGGCATTGATCTCACGGGGTTACGTAGATTAGACGAGAGTCATAACGATCAACAGCAAGAGCCCCCCGTCAATGGCATCCATTTGCAATCGTCTCAAGGACCACCAAAAAATCAACGAGAATTAGGACGTATGCAGCTCTTCTCGTTTGTAATTCAATTCTCGATCGACTGCTCGGCGACCTGCATTCAAGATAGTAAAACGTATGGTCGTCAAGTATCTCTCGAATTAGCCGAAATATATGACGATTCCATTCGAGATGGATCGATGTTCAAAGCTCTCAAGACTTACATGGAAGACAAGGGATTGATCGGTCCATTTTATTCGGCGAGTTTAGACGATGGAGCCTTGCTGTACGAAAAGGCAGAGTTGGATATGAATGGGGCCACGCCTCCTCCGACGCCAAACCCTACGAAAGTGCCAACGGAGAGACCAAGTCGTTTTCCATCTTTGGAACCTACTCCGTTATCATCGTCTGTGCCTTCGGTTTCTCCCAGCGAGTTCCCTTCGGTAGAGCCTACTACATCTCCTACGCTTGGTCCGACTTCGTCATTTAGTCCAACCATACATGTGTATTACAAGTTTTATCCTGTAAGAATGCCTCACTGCCTTTGCTCGTCTATGAAACTTGTCGTTTCAATTCTAAGTCTTCCATCTCCTGTGCTTCATGTTAGAATTACGAACTTGGGACTTGCGTTTCTGACGATGGGTATTCCGAGTTTGAAATCAACTTTTATGACACTCTCGAAGAATGTTGCAAGTTTCCGTGGCTAATTGAAAAAAAATGTCTCACGAATGGCTCGAAATCTCCTACCCATCGACCCACTGGAAAACCCACTAAGGCATCATCCGCGCATCCCACGAATCGTCCATCACAGCCTCCATCAACTTCTCCGACAAAGAGTCCAATCACCATCTCTCCAACGCGCAAGCCAATTAGTTCTTATCCTCCTACCAATCCCCCATCCAAGCCCCCAGCTACTTCTCCAACAAAGAATCCGGTAACTGTCTCTCCAACCCATAACCCCACTACTTCCCCTCCTTCAAAAAAACCAACATTAACACCGACCCAAAAACCCACGTCTTTGTCACCATCACGACGTCCCACGCTTGGACCGACCATCCCGCTCAAACCATGTGAAAACAAATGGCATGTGTCCATTGAACCCGGCGAAGTGCAAACGTGCACCAATTCGTTGAATTATCCTACGGCTTGGGATTCGAACCCCACGTTGAAATCAAAAATGCTTTTGGATACAGCGAAGCAATGTTGCGATAACAACTTTGATGGGAAGGAGTGTAATTTGATCAATGTTTGCGGAAGCGTGAGTGCTGGCGGGACTTGTTCGTCACGTTGGCATCTTGCCATCGAGAGAGGCGGGGCATGGTGAGTGAAACTAGTTGGTAATGACACAGCCTATCACTTTCTGTGTTTTCTCATCGTCTCTTCTTTCCAATAGTTCCAACAATGATAACTTCCGATCCGAATGGCCCCCTTCTATGTTCTATGATACCGGAGAAGAGTGCTGTCTGAAGAACTTTGGGGGCGCTTGTGCCATGATTGATGACTGTCTCCAAACCACATCCACTTCCTCGACCGCTATCACTTCTGCCACTTCGTCTCCCGTGATTGTTTCTTGTACCAATCCATGGCACATTTCAACTCTTGGTGCGCCGAATACTTGCACGAATGATAAAACATATCCTGCTGCGTGGGACAACGAAAACGTTCGCCCGAATGCACTGTTTAATTCTCCCGAAGCCTGTTGTGAGAAATTCTTCAAAGGCAAAGAATGCAAGCTTGTCAATGTATGTCCTGCTGTTACAACATCCACGACTACAACTCAAGCAACAGCAAGCGGCACACAAGCCAATGGAGAGTGCTCCAATCCATGGCACATTTCAACAGTCGGGGCTTCGAATACTTGCACTAATGACAATGTGTATCCCTCAACTTGGAATAACGCACTCATTCGCGACAGTCAACTTCATCCTACCGCCAAAGCCTGCTGCGAGAAATCATTTGGTGCTGGTGTATGCAATCTAGTCGATATATGTACCAATACATTTTCGTCCTCTGGTTATTATCCGGTCATCAAGTGGCCAGGGTGTACCAATGACAATTCTCCTCCGGAGTACATGAAGGGCTCCCCAGAATTCTTTTTCGAGTCGATTGAATCTTGTTGCTCTTCCAGCAATTTTGTGGTGACAGATTACGATGTTTGTTTAGAAAAGAGTGTTGATGTTACTACTTCAGCAACAACTCCGGCAACGACAATGACTTCAGGAAAACCCACACCCAACCCCACTCCTGCTCCTACTCATTCGGATGTGCCCCCGGGAGACTGTTCCAATCCATGGCACATATCTGTACTCGGTGCGACAAATACTTGTACAAACGATGACACGTATCCTGACGCGTGGAATGACGAAAACATTCGTGATTCCCAACTCTTTGTAACCGCGCAAGCGTGTTGCGACAAATTCTTCAAGGGTAAAGAATGTAATCAAGTAAATGTTTGCCCACCATCGACCACTTCAACAAGTTCAACGATCCCAAACCAGTCATCAACAACGACAACCCAGTCATCAACAACGACAACCACCACCGCTACAGCGACGACGGCGACAACAGGGACCCCAACAACGTCTACAACGGCATCTCAGAAACAATCTTTGTTTTTAGACTGGGAGTCAAACCTTATTGACCAGACCGTAGTCCGTTTCGAAGGTACTGGAAAATGGAAAATAGATGACACGCAACCCTGCTGCAAAACAGGAGTATCGATACACAATCCTCTTTTGCTACCTGGCGAGTATTCCTCCATGCTTATTGACTTCACGATTCCTTCAAGTGGTGGTATAATCACGTTTAACCACAATATGGGGCTGGGAAAGTTCACATTCTTAATTGACGGTGACAGCAAGCTTAATGTAGCAGTCCCAGGTGGAGGGACGAAAAAGTTTGAAGCAAGCCTTGAACCTGGCAACCATATTTTCACTTGGAAGTATGAGCCGCCGTCAAATCCCAATATGCCTTTATCGTATGTTTGGATAGACAATATCTCAATTTCTTCACTAGACTAATCCAATATTCCCTGCTACTAGTTACTCCCGAAGTTTGGAGGCAATGTTTATAAGTTTAGTTTTAACCTACATATTAGATCTAACCAAACGTACAAGTTGAGAACA
>JALLPC010001002.1:0-13041 GCA_036940045.1 Stephanocyclus meneghinianus | reverse complement strand
TTGTGATTCAGATGCAGAAAAAGCATGTCCTGATGCTCTTATAAAAATTCTGTTGACTCACCACATTGCAACATCTGCATTATCACAGTTGAACATTTGACTGCAATTGCAGCATCACCCTTCTCACACTCCATCTCCCATTCCCATCTGTGTTGCCACATCAATCCCATCTATCCTGTTGCTGCTTGATTCCCCCCGTCTCCTGGCAGACATGGACACACCACCACTGTCACCCATGTCGTTGATGCCTCCCACACCGCTGCCACTGCTGCCGCCATTGCCCCCTCCTGTGGACCTACCTCATGGTTCATATCAAGTTAATTGTTCTATGTCTTGATTTTTCTTGCTGCCTTTTGCTCATTCAACTATTACATCTCATCTCTTGTTCTTGTCTCTCACTCTTGTCTCTTATCTCTTGCTCTTGTCTCTCACTGTTGTCTCTCATCTCTTGCACTTGTCTCTTGCTCTTGTTTCTTGCTCTTGTCTCTTGCTCTCATCAGCTGGAGAACACACAGTAAAGGACCCCCTCACCTCCATTTGGGAGGTGACTACTGCACACAGAATCCAGATGACAACTCTTGGAAGTGCTTGTGCTGCAATCAAACCTTCAAGCCAAAGCATGCAACAAGGGCTGCTGCTCACTTTACAAAAAAGCCCAAGGTAGGTATTAAAATTTGTCCAGTTGTCATCCCTGCTAATTTTTTGACATGCTACAATGATTTGTTTGAATCGGACATGTGCAGAGCCAACACACAAAAGCATGGCTCAATGAGCTGATTGAACATTCTAGGATTCCGCTGTGATCTCTTTGATTGAAAATAAAAGGAACCCCTCCCGTCATCCTTATCATCCATGTCAGCCTTGTCAGCCCATTCTGATGACTCTCACAAGAGATCTCATTGATGCACTCAATGTTCCATCAACAGATACCTCAAGAACAAGCATCAGTCAGATATCATGAATACAATTAATGCTCACCTTGAGATAGCCATTGCTGACCTGATTCATAGCAACAATATCCTGACCGTGTTTTTGACTTGCCACAATTCCAACTTGTGTTGCAGCATGCACATTTTGTTGACAGCACCTTCAAGATTCCTAGTCGCAAGAAGATTGGGGGTGGAACTTCTTAGCATTCTTTACACAACCTACATGGAGATGAACCAACTACAAGTTTTATCTGATGCCCCCATCTTTGGTCTCTCTTGGCTGAGTGATGGTGCTACCATTGCAAAAATGCCTCTAATCAACACCCTTGCTATGTGTTCCAATGTGCCTCCAACTTGTGTCACCATTACAGATTGCTCTGGTCACATAGATGAAGGTGGCAAGAAAGATGCTCCTTTCATTGCTGCTCTGATGGAAGATACCGTCATGAAGTATGATCCACATAAATTCTACACTGGTGTGTTCTATTTTGATGGAGCAAGTAACCTGGCTAGAGTGGGACATGTCTTGGACTCAAAGTTTCCACGGGCATGTGCACTACATGGAGGGGGACAGGTTGTGTCTTTGTTTGTTGATGATGTGTCAAAGCACAAAGTGGTGAAGGTAATACTTAGTTTAAACTAGTAATTATTTCAAATGCAATGACCTTGCAAACTAATTCTTTGTTGAGACTCTTATTAGTAAATGTTGTAGGCTGTATAATGTATTTGGGTCTGGAGCTAGCCATGGGGCTCATGCACAATTTATTGCACAGTCTTGTATTGCAAACAAGGGCAAGAGGGTAGGATTGCTACAGGGTGCAACTACAAGAATGGCATCATGGTTTTATGCCATGATGAGGGTACTCCATCAAAAGGATGTCTTGAAGTCAACCGTTCACAGCGTCATGTTCCGAGACTTGGCAAAGAATGACAAAGTTCGGGGGGCGGTGATTGACATTGAGAATGAGGTATTTTTTAAGGCTTTGTATATCTTGTTGCGTGCTGTGTTCCCCGCAATTCGTGCATTGCGCTTTGCAGATTCTAACGAACCAATGATGGACAAGATTTACTTCTTCTCTCAGAGAACGCAGATAGCATTAACAAAGTCAGTTGACTTATTCAATGAGAAGGAAATATTTGGTGTTTTTGCTGAGGGGGATGTAACTTTGGCTGATGAAATCAATGAGGTTTGGGGAGAGTAAGTGTTTGTTCTTTGTGTTTTGATATTTCACATCAAACTAACACTTCTCCTGCTCACTTTGCAGAGCACGGGAAGTTACAGATGAAGCAGATACAGATGAGGACAACATTAGTGTTTTGACTCCTCATGAGATGGGATCCTCAGATGATGAATCTGAGGTTGTAATAGAGCCAGTGGAGGAAGCATCATTAGGACAGTTGGCTTTGGATCTATGGAATAGTAGGTCCAAAAAGTTGCATCATGATTATGCCATTGCTGGGTGGGCTTTGTCTGTTTCTAAAGAAGTCAGGGATCATGTCTCTCAGAACATGCTCCCTGAGCACAGGGAAGCCATTGAGAGAGTGGTTCGTCGCCTGCATGTCATGCCATGTCCCAATAAAGACCCCAAGGTTGTTGGTGCTGATATTGATGATGTGGTTGATTTGTTTTGGGATGAGTTCAAATGCTTTGAAAAGAAGACAAAGCCTTTTGACAATGTTGCAAGTTGGAATACTCAAAATGCGGTTGAAGGCAAGTCATATCTGTGGCATGAAAAATACTCGCTGCCTTACACCAGTGTTCTTGGTTTTGTTGCTTGCCATGTCACCTCCAAGACCCTTGGGATTGGTCCATGTGAATGTAACTGGTTATCAGTGAAGAAAATTAAGACAGGTAAGCAAGTTAACCTTGGGGGTGAATCATTGGAGAAAAGGTCTGTTTTGTATGCTAATGCTCTAATCAATGATGCAAGGCTACGAAGGAAAGAGAATGAGAACATTAAGTGTTCTGGACCAAATGCTTTATTTTGCAATGATGATGTTAAGTAAGTCATTATATGTTTTGCCATAATTACTCATTATTGTTCTCATTAATTATTCTAACCACAATGGCTGCATTAGTTTGGATTTGTAGCTAAGTAACTTTGGGTTAGATGTCAATGAATTGAAGAAAACATCTGTCAACAGGGTTCATCATGCTGGGTTGGAGGCTTCAGAGATTGAATAACTCCAAGTCCATGATTGCATTACAGAAGCCTGCATCTTGAAGAAGTACAAGGATTTGGCATTTTATGATCCTGATATTAAGAAGACTTTCAAGGTTTGGGGGTGGTAATTTAGAGCTTCACAGAGGTAGCCATTGGACTGGTGTAACAAAAGGTTGGGGGTTGATTTGTATCAATGAGGATGGCAATAAAGAAGGGTGAGTTCTGAATGAAGAGGTAGTTCAACTAATTGGATCTTATCCACAGGCAGATGCCATATAGGTCACTCATCAAGAGATTGATGGGGGTGAGGAGTAGGGAGGCTTTTTCCCCGCTGTTTTTTATGGCAGCCTGCATTAGAGGTTATGTAGCTGGGAATTTAATTCTATTTGACAGTCTATTCTATTCACTAAGTAATTCTATTAGTTGTTCACTTAGTGTCTTTACCACTACCAAGACAACACAGCAAGTTGTGGCCAACTTGTCTTCAAAATGTCTTTGAAGTGTCTTTTGCAACATGTCATTTGGCAGATCGAGACAGCATTTTGACGACATGTCATCAAAATGTCTTCAACTAATATTGTTGACATGTCATGCAAGTCGGGACAACAAAATTTTTTCTAAGTGTGTTTGGCGACATGTTATTTGGCAGGTTGGGATGACATTTTATTGCAGAATGTCAGCCTGACATTGTCACCAACATGTCAGCATGCGTCCGGACACTATGTCATTTGGGGGGTCTTGGAGAGGTGATGTGACACCGACATTTCCAACTATCCTTTCCAGCAGATGCTCTTGTATATCCATAGTGAATGGCCCTCTTTATCCAGCTTGGATGACACAAGGCTTAAACAGAACACCATAACCTTAGTTGGAAATGTTGGTGTTTGTCATGTTGGCTGACCCCCCATATGACATGTCAGCCATGACATGCCAACACATAGGGAAAATCTTTGGAATATTGGGCCTACATGTCATCAAAGTCTGTCACCTGACCATGCAAAACAACACAACATGTTGCAACGGCAAGACAGCAGACAATGTGTTGGCTGATTCTTTTGGACATAAAGAAAAATGTCAAAGCTTTGCGGAAACTTATGCTGTAGTGGCATAATTTGGTAAAAGAAAGTCACAAAAGGGTATTGTATGCATAATAAGCATTCAAATACATTTTTCTGATAAAGTTACCTTTTCATCAATCAGAGTAATGACACTATGAGTCACGGATCTGGCTGAGCAGTTGTGTGGTGACACATCAGCCAACACATGATCAAGCCAATAATCAATTCAGGATGTCAGCAACATAGTGATGTTGGCTAATTTTCAGCGGTCATTGTCAACATCACAGCAATACATGCTGACATAATACCAACATTTCCAATGAAGACCACAATGCAACATGTTAATGGATCATACTCAATCAATACATGCTATTCCTATGTCACCAGCATTGGTACCAAATTGGGAAAAATGGGTGCTGACGCTCATTGTCCCCAGCACAGTACACATGGTGACAGATACTTACAACTTTCCAATTATTTGATTGCCATGCCAAAACACCCCATTTGAATACCAGCCTCCTTCCAACAAGCCTCCCAGGATGTTTGCCCACCCACCAGCCACAAGAACTGATGCAAAGCACACAGTACGCAAGGAGACATATACTGCCTAGAATTAGTCCCAAGCTTGTTATTTAAGGGATTTTGTTACACTCCACTAAAGTGTCCCTTACTCCATAAACAGTAGCTTGTCCATATTCCCTCTCTAGCAGACAGCCTAGGACCAAGGGGCCACATGGATATTCTTCTCAAAGAATACCGTATTATGTGGGCACAATAATTATGTAGTACAGGCTTATTTCAAGTTTCATACAATACTTTTACCCAAAATTGCACAAAATCTTCAATAAGAGAGTTCATATCATGTAATTCTTTTACATCTAGTATGGTCTACACACCATATTTTACTTTAACAAAACTCCTCTTACCTTCTTATTTGGCATATTTAACATTGGAGAATTCCCAAAACTCAATGACACATGTCACATGTACACAAAATAAATTTTTACATATGCACCTAAAACACACATCACAGAATTTTCCCAATTATCATGTTTTTTGTCATTCCTGCCTCCTCTCCTCTCTTTTATCTTATCTATCATGAACCCATCCATGATTATTCCGCCGCTCTGAATACTCATTCCCCTTAATCATCTAAGATGTCATTCACCACTACTGAAGTAAGGATTTTGGCTAATGTACTTGAACAAGAAGAAATCAACAATCGTGATGATGATGTTCATTCACACTACAAAAAATGGTTTTATCGTCAATTCTCTGAAAGGAGAATAGACAATGCCCACGTCGGATCCCCCAATGTGCATAATTATTATCTAAATACAGTGCATGGCAACAGGCATATTACTCAAGAAACAATCAAGCATTGATCACCCCACTGGGCAAGACTGTCCCACTTTTAAATTTATCTTGGGTGAGTTCAAATGTTACTTTGATAACTTTATGGCATTTTCAAAAGATGGGAGAATTGTTGCTGTCGAAAAAATTGGACGCTGCAAAGGATGACCAAGACTAGTGACGGCCTCTGATTGTCTGGCTTTAGTTGTAGTTTAGACAAGCACTCATGGGTCAAACTATGTGTTGGACGTAATATTTGGCATGACCAAGACCCCTGTTTCTACTTATCTGAAAGTTGGCATCATTAGTGTCATCAATGTCTTACATTGAGTGGACGATGCTAAGATTCAACGGCCAAGTGATGAGAGAATTGGAGAATATCAAGATGCGATTTGTGCACGACAACCAGCCCTGGCAGATGTTTGAAGCTCAATTATGGTGTTAAGTTGATTATTGAATGTTCTGGTGAGAACGAAGAACAAACTATGTATTACAATGGGTGGGCATGTGATCATTATGTCAAGAGATGTCAGTGCTGTTGTAGTATTTTACCCAGACGTAACCATTCCCATCTGTTGTTTCAATATCCCTGGTAGTGTCCCCGACGAGATTGCAGTAATTGGAAACATTATGATAAACTGTTTTTTTCAATTCTTGTGGTGGGCGCTGTGTTGTAGATTCGGCTTTTGTATACAACAGATATCCATTTCTCATCAAATCTCAAAATCCATCAGTTGATATGACTTGGATGAGATGGATCCTGCAAAGGAAGCCACGTCAGTGCGTCAATCTGCTGACTGGGGTATGAGAGCATTCCAAGCTCCATTCCCTCGAATAAAAGTGTTAAGGTGTTAATCTTCATTCTTTCATCCGTTTGATGAAAAAGAAGTAGACGCCGCTGTCAGTATTGTTGCGGGCATCACTACGTCTGGTCTACTCTGGTCTACTGTAAAAGAGTTGCATGCACGTCGCATTCGGGCGATATCCTTGCTTGTGGGACGTCTCGTGCGCAATGTAAAGATCAGAATTCTTTGCACATTCCGAAACATTCTTCATGACAAAAAACGTCATGCTTGAATTACCGATCGAGTTTCCTAGAGATACGCAAAAGGCGATGGACTGGTCCAGGGTTTCGTATTACAACGAGATGCGCGGTTTTGAAAAAAAGATTTCTATGCAAGAGAATGTCGTGAAACTGAATACTAGGATCACTAGAATAAACGACACATTTTATAGGAAAGATGTAGATGCACGCTGAGAGGGATATCCCATACCTTGCTGATTCGATGTCGTCGTTAGAGACGAGTCTGGGACATGAGAGTATCTCTCCGAATCGGTTAGACGACAGTCATTCAACCCCTAACATTTATCTTCTGCTGCGAGCTCTTTTCCCAAACCGACCAAGAATGAATCTCCACCACGCGGAGCACGGTATCCAATCAAATTCGCATTAGGTTTGGCAGTAGCATCGTTAAAATTCTTTTGAGACGATTCATTCCACGATTTGTCGACCCCTTCATTCAACGTGTATGGATTTTCATCTCGCAATCTCGAAGCCATGTTTTCATTGGACGGGCGCACATTCTCGTATGCTGGAATGATCCTCCTTTTCCCTCGGATATGCATCGATCTACCAGTTTCGGTCAACTGCTGAATTGTTGTCTTCGACTGACAAGCAGATTGCGCCTCACTTTGCCATTGGCTAGATCTTACTTCTTCCGGCCCTCCAATCAATTTGAAGGTTGAATTCCCTTTGGAGGTCGGAATATCACGCCTTCCTTTCTTCCATTCGGAAGCCTTGGCATCTGTTGAGCGGAGTTTTCGAGTGAGTTTATGGACTATATCCACGAAAACTGATCTTTGTCTTACCGTCAGTAGGTACAATGCCTGTTCCATCGTCAGCTGCCTTGAGTTGTGATGGCGGTGTTTTAATGTGCTTTTTTGATGGCATAGTGGCAACATAGCCCGACCAATCGGCGGCTGAATGGTTTCGATCGTTCTTGCCACTCATACTTCATGCACATGTGAGGAACGAGAACGAACTGTTTGAAATCGCAAAGCTGGGCCAAGTCGTCTGGCAAAAGGGACGAGGAAGACGCAATTTTGAAATTTGATTGATTTTGCGGATGTCATTAAAAATAGCAAGCCGCCATTTTCATAAAATATAGTCCATCACAACGAACTACAACATGAGATTACGAGCCAACGTCCTTGTCTTCGCATTGCCGCTGTCGCAAGGTGCGATAAATACAATAACTGTGCAGACCGATTCCTGCTCATCATCAAGCGTTTGGGATTACGCAGGGTAAGTTTTTCCAGCCAGGCCTACGGTTGCATTTCTCTCTGTGATAGCCTTCTTTTCTCAATGTCGTTCCTAATGAAAATGACATTTCACTGGTACAAAGACTTGTATGTTCCGAATGTGACGGAGGACGCAAGGGTCTTCGGGTGTCTTCCGCAGGCTCCGATGCCGATCCTGTGGTATGCAGTTGCCCATCAACATTACTCCGTTCCTATGTAGAGTGTAGTGTCGAATCCATGTGGCAAGGTACATGTGAAGAGATAGCGTGCTCCTCCGAGTGCAGCTCGTCATCTCGTGTTGCATCATTCGATCAAAGCCAATGCGCCCCGTGCTCTGCCGAAGGAGTTAAAGAACAGCACTACGGATCCCCAATTTTTGATGTTAACTCCAATGAATGCAAGTGCCAAAATCCACCAAAATCGTTGCCAACTGGCGAAAGTGTGATTACTCAACGTTTTGTGGAAATTTACGACGACGATAGTGGACTCCCACTACATTATGTTTGTTTGCGATGCCCCAAAGGAACAGCAGCAATTACCGGAGACTTGCTCAATGACGGTAACTTCTTTTCAACAGCTGGGGCAGTATTCATTGCAGATCCAACCAGTTGCGCATCGTGTCCTGATCCTCACATGTTTTTTGACACAGATTACGCTTGTAAATGTGCAGATGGATTCCTGATGACTGGAGAGGCGGCTGTTGGGCCCCAGTCTTGCATAGAACGTTATCCTTCGGTGGCTAGCGGCTACTCTAAAGCTGTCTTCAACGACCCAGTAAAGAATGGGGCAGCAGCAAATGGTGATACACGTGGCTTTACTCTAGATTCTATCACATTCTCTCATTACTACCTGAAAGCAGCATCTTCGTGCGAGTTTTTCCGATGGGCGTCAGGCGACAGTCTACAATCGTGTCAAGTTTTAGGCAATCTTTGTGTAATGAACATGTATGATGAAGATTCCGCGGCATGCAAACAGTTTCTTGCAATATCACAACGTCGTTTGACAACATACCACTCGCAAGAGGAGTGGAAACAGACTCTCCCTTGGCTTTACTACGCAAATGAAGCTAATGATGTTATCAATGACCGAGGACTGAAAATGAAAATGGATTTCAATGCGAAAGAAAATTCTTCGACAGCCATTTCGTTCAAGCTTGCCAAATACAAGCTCGACGGTTCATTTGTTGGTATGGAAGACGTGTCTAATCAGTTCGAATACTGTTCCGATTCGAACAACGGAGGTGACCTTGAATGGAAGACGTTTGGAAAGGGTTATCGCTTGGAGTACTCATGCGATATAGAAAAGCTCTTGAATAAAGAAATGTTCTTCTATGACATGTATGTTGTTGACAACGGTCCGGAAGCCTGCAAGCGAGATCCAATCGGTTCTCTGTGCTTGTACCCAGTTCCTGTCTTAAACCGAAACTTTGCAGAAAAGGGTGGTTTCCCAAATATGAATCAAAATGTATTGGATGAAGTAAATGATAGGTACACCCGTCGTTTTTTTCTTTTCGACAATAAGGTGAGTTTATTTTGGTTTTGCACGTACTGTAGCCTTCCTTGAAACAAATACATTTTTAAAAGATGGCTTCAATGCAGTCTGGTGAGACAAGTACAGGTTTAGAAGCTGTCCGCTACGCAAAAAAAATTATGGTATCAACATCCACTCCCTTCTTTTATTTGTCCCAAATTTTGTGTCGAATCTTATTTTCTAAGGTTTTTGCAACCGTTGCAGCTCCTGATTCAAATAAAGTCAGAAAACCCGACCAGATTGAACCCACCACAACTGATTGTTGAGTATGCGACCAAGAGTATCCCTTCTTTGTCAAGCAGTGATTCTCTTCTGTTCAAAGTCGACTATAGTATGAACTCTAAATCTTTCTGGGACTCTATCCAGATACTGATTGGTTTTGTCACCGCATTCGCCGTTGTTGTGTATGGTGTCAAGATGAATAATTGGTTAAGTAGGCAGCATCATGCATTTGGCAATCAGAACGATGGATCGTTAACAAGCATGATCTTCGTTGTCCATGCAACCATGACACTTTGTCACACATTTGTATTGCTTTTCTTCCCTTTCATTTTGGCGATATGCTCCTACTGGTGAGTCATTATGCGGTGATTTCTTTCCCAAGAGAAGACATCGCGTATTGACATCAGTATTTTCTTGTTTAGGCATATCTTCTTCGGATTACAAGACTCGGTGTTCCTGCTATTGCCATCAGACAATGAGTTTTATCGTCATGTGGGAAACGAATACTATATCTTGATGCTATCATTCCAGGGGTTGTTTGTCTGTCAGACTTTGTATCTGACATACACAATAGTAGGACAGTGTCATAGCAACATATTCTTTGTGGATTGGGAGCGCCCCAGAGGAAGAACTAGTAACGAAGTATCCACATGGCGAACTGTTCTTGTGGCAAATGAGTGGCTTTCGATGCAGACGGCTCGGAAGCACAGTATTACATTTTCCTTGGTACTTGTTGGCTTGTTTGTGACTTTTGACAGTACCAACAATGGCCACCCCAATATTGCTCTTAGGTTTGCAAGCTCTTGTTTCTTTTGGGGTGTCTCCAGTTTTATTCAATGGTTGTGGAGATTTTCCGTTTTTGAGAGATGGTACAATGAGCCACGAGGCCAAAGGCTCGTTGACCTCTGCACGGTTTGCAACATATCAATCTTTGTTCTTCCGGAACCACACAGAGGTTATTACATTCATGGGAGATCCCCGTATCAATATTCTGATTGCAGTATGGAAGAATTATTAGATTCGTTTAGGAAAGAGGTAAGACTTCAGAAGTCAATAAAACCGCTGATGAAATGTAGTTTTAATTTGTCGATTGAACTGATTTACTATACTGGCGTCAGGCGCATGGTTTCACAGTTAGCAGAGGTCTTGACGCTGCTTCGCAAGAAGATCAAGTATTCGTGTTGTTTTGTAGCTCTGCATTCCGCATTCAGCTCAGCAAGATCTATAAGCTCATCAAAGTTGGGCAAAATGAGAGACCACATGCTTACAATTGCCTAGGAAAAGCTGAACTGAGCAGCTTTCTTAAGGGATTCATTTACCAGCAGCCTCCCCCTATCCAAGAAGGTTTGAAATACGTAGTAAGAGAAGCAATACTTAGTGAGATGATCCTTGGGTTGACTCCAGCAGATTTCCGAACAGATGATCCCAAGTGCATATTGGAACCTGATGGCACCAAGTGGAACAGCGATTACCGCTTCTTATCTGCAACATTTCTTGGCATCGAAATGGATTTGCTTCTCCATGACATTCTAACGTACAATGCCATTGATTTGGTGTTCAACAATTCAGCAATAAGTCTCTTTGCTGCCTACCTCATGCATCTTGCTCGTACGTTCCTGGCAGCTCATTTGGCAAAGAATAATATCTGTAATACTTCGCTCATTGATAAGAGATTTTTGCTCTAGGGTGGGCATGTGTTTATACCAAATGAACAATATTTTAACTTTACATAATTCCTCTTCTTAGTGTTTAAAAATTAGATATCTCATGCACAACATTCAAAGTGATCCTGAGGCTGGAGTGTGCTGACCCGATTCTTTCTTCTACAACATGCCAACTTCAACCATTCAGTAGTATCACTGACTCAAATCAACTTCATCCTATCTTCCAGCACTCCCTCTGATATAACAGTGGCAAAGAACACCAACAATTCGCCAAGCAATTGAAACAAGAATTTGCCTGACCCTGATGACATGTAAATGTGCTTACTAACATCTGTTATAGTTAGCAGGCTGGAGACCCAGTCAATTTATTTTGACAAGCCTACGTTAAAAATTGCCACCCACCAAACTTTCCTAAGTATAGCACTGCCTGTATCTATAAAGAATGTATTTCTTCACATGGACACACATATATCTATACAGGCATGGTTTGTACTATTGTACCAATATTGCATTAAGATATGAAGTATTATACACCATTGAAGAATCAGACAATTCAGCTTTTCAATGGTAGTGACAACTCCAGGATTCTCAAATGCCAGAAATGGTAGTCCAGTTATAATAATATGGATACATCTTTGTATCCATTTTGATCAGAAATCAGTTCTACCCTTTGTAGGTTGTACAGGCTTATATTGTTGGGCCTACAATCTTTTCCCATGTCATTCTGTGCTCTGTGACATCATGTTCTATTGATGCACTGAATGTTTGCTTACTCCATACATGCCAAGGTAAATAGCTATTCCTTAGGGTCTTGGGATCAGAAGTAAGCCACTTTCTTGTTTCCAAACATTGCTTCAGGATGGATCTCATCAGAAGACCACCCAATAATTTACTCGTGTGTGCTTACCTGCAGTTAATAATTCCAGACATGTGGACTGTTTCTTGGAATTATGGAAAAATCATACCTTGACCTGTCTTGTCTGGATACTGCAATCACAGATCAAGCATGCTACAGCATATCTCTCAATCCCAAAACAAGATATGAACAAACATAATATCCATCTGAGTTTTGATATCAAATTACACTAGATTCAGATATCCTCCAATGCATTTTGGTAATCAAGTTACAAAGACAAGATATTTCATGTCAGGGGTATAAGTCATCCAAAATTGTATGGTAATATCATACCCAATGTGAAACATCTCACAATTCACAGGATCATACATCAGATGTGAGTTATTACACAAAGACATGTCCTTAATATTCAATGTTTGAATGTCTATATCATGAAACAATTCATAAATTCAACACCTTCTCATAACATTGACAGAGTATATGTCACAATAGTATCTTTATCGGTAGTTTTACAGACAATGAAATTACAACTAGATGCACGATTTGCAAACTTTAAACTTTTTGCAGTAAGCAAAGTCAGCGCAGTACATGTTGTTTGCATGAACATGCCATTTTTCATGACAATGCAATGTAGTCACCATAGCTTTTCTATGATGAATCAAGGATTATCGTAAATAGAACTAAGTTACAGCTGAAGTTTGAACAGACTAAATGTGAGGCCCATGGCAGCTTTTTGGTGATTTATGCTGTCATACTGTCATGATTTTTGGAATGGTGGAAGAGACATAAGATCATTGATTCCCACATGGCATCCGATCTTTGGAATAGCACATCCTGTATTCCACTTCTCGTCAACCAACAAGACATCAACTTCTTCAGCTCCTTTCCACTGCTAACACTCTCTTTAAAAGGATGTTCATAAGAAAATTTCTTTATGAACAAAATCGCCCAATATTATTTATG
>JALLPC010001000.1:0-10674 GCA_036940045.1 Stephanocyclus meneghinianus | reverse complement strand
GCTGTTGTTTCTTGGCAGATGCAAGAATATACAAAATCTACCAATCAACTATTTTTAATTACATTTTAATTACTTATATTATTGATTTAGTTGTATTGTAAATGTGAAAAAATTTACTTTAATGTTTCAAGAGTCAGCTCTTGTCACAGATCACAAAAAAGCTGTGAGTTTGTCCAATGCCAATTCTGGCAAATGGCAGACACAACAATCAACAAAAGCGGCGGGTCCTTGCCACAAGCAGCGAGTGGCCACAACCAAGGCGGTGCTTATTGTACGTATGCCAATTGTTTGTGGCAAATGTGCCAACAATGGAACAAGCCACTCAAGGGGCGGGAGTGGTGCAAACATATTCTTCAATAATAAAATTACACAGTACTATCTAAGCCAACCAAAAAAGTGATGTGTGGTGAGTTGACCAACAATGGTCCATAACTTTTTAACTACAAGGAGTTACCTGGAGCCCAGCATATATGGGCATGTTGGTCCCGCAATGGAGAATCCATTTATATGTAACTTATTATGTGGAGAAAACAGGTTTAGAGGCCTGAAAACACAAAATGTCCAGAAAATTGTGAGATTTTATAAAATGAGACAATCTCAACACCGATTTTTTTATAAAAATCGTGTATACCTATCGTTTTATCACAGCGTGAACACGATGTGCATTGAGCGAGCTAAAATCCCTCTCACGTTACGAACGAACTTGGACAGCACAGGCAAATGCATCAACTTTACTCTATGGTACACTATTGTACCATACCATACACAATACAATACCTGTGTATAATGGCAGACCCAGCATCCACCTCCAATCTTGATCACGCCGTGAAAATGCCAACCTACCGAGATCACGACACGGACGAACCGGACATAAAACTCCTCGAACCCGGCCCGAAGCGCAAATCCAAATTCTGGGCCTATTTCAAGGCCTACGATCTCGACCACCACCCCGACAAATCCCACACGGCCCGATGCAACCTGTGCGGCAAAGACATTAGCGTCAAACAGGGAACGGGCGGTCTCTTGCGACATTTACAGCATAAACACGCCAAAGATTCGGAAGAGTTGATCGCCGTTGCTGCGGCGTATCCTTTGCGGGCGGGGGAAACGGTGCAACGCTCGGAGGACGGGAATGACGGCGGTGTGAAGAATGTTGCGCCGCCGACGCCGAAGAAGCAGCGTGTGTCTGTTCCTGTGGTGAATGTGGAGGTCATCGAGGCCAAGATAAGACGTGAAGAGCATAATTTGAAAATGTGGAGGGACGCGAAGGAGGAATTAAAGCGACTTAAGGAGGAGTTGAGGGAGGCAGAGGATGAGGGGGACATTCAAGAGTTGGAGGCTGATATTCGTGGGTTTAAAAACCGAAAGGCCAGTTTTGCAAGGCTTCTCGGGTTTGATTGAGTCTCTTTGGCTGATGATGAAGAATATTTCATGAAGTATTTCTTGCATCAGACCTTTTTCATAGATTGTTCATGTCGGTTTGCCCAAATTTTCTTAGTTTTATTTGTCTCGTGAAAGAATTCATTTTCAAACGTAATTTTTTCGGGGGCGTAATTAAATGCGTTGGTTAAGTCTCATCACTTATGCTATTACGAATTCGACCATTCATCTCATGACACCTCGTTGCTATCATCAAAACATGGCTCAGTTCTATTTGTGTCGATAGCGGTGGACAAGTAGTAAACCACGCAGCGGAGTGGTTATGAAAACTGCAGAATGTACTACTTGCGTTGTCACTGTGCGCAGCTCAACAGTATTCACCAAAATAGCGAATCCACTATCCTGGAAATAAGACCGCTACAAGCGAAAACTTTTACCACTCATGCCTTGGACGATGTGCCACGCATGTTATCAATATCAAGTAGCGCTCTCTTCACCGTCAGTCATCATGGCAATTTCGCTCATACACATCACTTCTGTGTCTTTATGAACAATTTCTGCCTTTTTCCTCTACGAGGATGTGGGAGCAGGTGTCTTTCCCTCAGAAATATGCTTATCGACGACTGCCTTGGAAACTTCACACTGAACACCAACAAAATTCACCACATTGTTCTCGGCATCTCTCAGCGCCGCCACAAAGAACTGATTCCAAAAGGGAGAACCATCGGCTTTGTAATTCAACAAACAGACGGACGTGTCCACTCCCTCTCGCACCCCCCTACGAATGACATCCACGGCCGCTTGATCGGTGCCCGGTCCCTGCAGGAAACGGCAATTCCTTCCCAACACTTGATCGAGTGTATACCCAGTAAGATCCAGGAATCCTTGCGAAACATACACGATGGGATTGTCCGGAAGACTGGGATCCGAAATGGCAAAGTTCTGCTGCGATCCCGAAAGCGCCGACATGAGACGATAGTCCGGCTCCATCAACGTCTTGACGGGTCCGAACCCACTCGGCATCGGCAAGGGCGCGTAATCTCCCTTCTTGGGTTGACCGGGAGGTCCGTCGGCATCTCCTTCCAAACCCTTGAGCAATTCCGTCGCTTTTTCGGGAAGCTCTCGCCGGATAATGTCTTTCAGGGTGGTTATTTCCGACTGCAGACCCTCGATTTGTTCTTGGAGCGATTCCAGTAGGAACTTCTTGCGTAGACGAGATCGTTTCGCGTGCTCGCGGTTGCGTTCGCGGCGTTCGATTTTTTGCGATTCGGTCAGGGATGCCGCCGCTACCTTGGAGGCGGCGGCGGTGACCGAGGAAGAAGCAGTTTCTAGCGGAGTCGCATGGAGGTCGTCGTCTAGGGAAATGCCGGCGGTTTCGGCGGTTCGTTTGGTGGGGAGGGCTGTGGATTCGCTTGTGACGTCTTCGGGAACGGGGAAATCACCGAAGTAGCAGTCGTGGAATAACTCGTCGAGGTCGAGTGCTGACTGCAACTTAATCGAGTGAGATCAGGACAGACCAAAAAATAATGAGTTTCTCGTCGGGAACGTCTGAAACACTGGTAATTTAAAGCATCCGTCATGCTCAAATCACGTAAGCGCAACGCAATTCAACAGAAAAGAATCCTACGAGGCAATGGGAAAAATGCGGCAACAATGCAACAATTCCAATCATGCACTCGATGCAAACAATTCCAATCATGAACTCACACTGTCCGGTTCGGCATTAGGATCAGGTGCAAACAAAGTCATGGCACTCGGAGGAACCGTCGCTGGATGCCCCATGGCCGATTCTCCGACGGGGGCGGGATCAGGTAACGACATGGATGACATTTCGTCATCGTTTAGATGTGCATTCATGTTTTCAATGTCTGCAATTGGATTATGATTGGTCTACGTGTGTTGTTGCAGTGCTGATTGGGCGACAGAAGTGGGAATCGAAATCCGATTGAATGCGGGTGACGAAGATTAGATTGATTGTGAAACCCTTTGGTGCACAAATGCGATGGTGTGATGTCAATGGAGAGAGTGTCGGGTTATTTACGATGCGAGGTTATGGGGAATGAAAACGGATCCCATGGTGCTAGGGTTGGCACAGGACAAGTTTGGCACCAACTACGACTGCCGATTGGGGGAGATCGCTGGGAGATTGGCGGACTCTAGGTAGCTTTCATATCAGGGGCAAATTACATGTTATGTCGGTTCTACGACGTATTTTATATTTTCGTATAAGATTCATGAGGATGCGATTATGAAATCATAGGCGCGCCTACGGTATTTCCTGCCGGGAGGTTTTGTCGTATCTTGCGTCGTGTGTTAAGTTCAAGTTCCACAACACATCGACGGAAAGCAGCAAGTGTATGGTATCTTTTGGGAACCTCGGGAAAGCCCCGGACACACTGAAACACACCGTTCTTGGAGATACATAGATAGCAACAGCATAGCAACATCTGATAACCATCCACAGCATGTTGTGAAATAATGTCAACTTTCCTGTCAAAAATAATATACACATCATGTCAACACCAATTCAACCGCCATCAACCATTAATCACCAGAAACAACATCAACAGCTACCGACAACAGGCAAACTTGGATAATATAACTATTTACAACTATCCCATCTCTACAATCCATAATCCACAAGACTAGCGAAACGACCAACCGCACCACACCAACATCAATGGCAAAACCAGAGAACAAATTAACCTCCAACTTCAACCACCTCTCTCTCACCACCGACGCCATCGCTAAACTTCATAAAGAATATCACGTGATTATCGACGATTTTCTCTCAAAGGACTTTGCCGATCGCCTCCTACTCGATGCCGAGGCATTGTACACCCATGGATACTTGATGCAACACTATTTTCAGTTTGGCGAATCGTTATTGAAAAAACCGAATGTATACGAAATTGATCTATCCGGACCAACGCAATTGAACGGCTCTGAGTTGGGCGCTTGGGGAGACGTTTTGAGTGATGTCGGCCCCGTGTTCGTGCGGAAGATGAATGATCTTGATCGTTCGTCGGTAGAAGCAACGGCAGAAACAACGGGGGCAACGGCCACTGCGCAATCAAGACGGCTGTCTCTTGACACGGACTCGCCTCCAGCTATCAAACTTCAAATTAATTGTGGTGGTGGTTCTTTTCCTTGGCACTACGATAATGTGAGTGAGTAAATTTTAGAGTTGGTGATTTGTCATTTGCGCAACTCTGATCGATGATGCATGTTATTGATGCATGCTTTTCGGTCTTTTTGATGTGGCTATTTTTTCCAAAAGGTGTGAGATGGTGTACCGTTCACCCTACCATCTGTCAAACTTTTTGTTCTTCGCGTGTTTCAATCTAACCCGGCTTTCATTGTTCATGACCCCGTTATGAGCAGCCCGGCCCCCCCAACAAACGCAGCCTCACCTGCGTTGTTTATCTCAACCCTCAATGGGCCGACGGCGACGGTGGAGAAATTGTGCTCTGGCCATTTTTACAAAAACAAATCATTATACCTCCCTTGCATCGACGAGCGGTTTTATTCTACAGCGACTGCATGCTGCATCGGGTACTACCATCGAATGAACGAAGGGTTTGTTTCACAATGTGGTGCAATGGTACACAAGTGAACATAAAAAATGATGTGAATCTATCGAAAGACCATTTGCAATTCGCCAGTTATGATGAAGCACAGGCCTTTTTTGCCTCGCGTCCGTTGCAACGAGTGATATCTCGAGCAGTGTATAGTGAAGAGTACATTGGATCACTGCTAGAGTGTTTAGTTGTGACCGGTGAGAAGAAGGGCAGCAATCGAATAGCGAAAGAAGAAGAAGAAACGTTAGTGAAACGGCACCAATCAAGTGTCGTGGGCATAATGACAAAGTTAAGGCCACTTGTTGAGGAATTTCGTAGAAGGAAGGTTCTTCTTGTCGGCATTTTTGATTCTTCGTGATTGAGTCCTGGCAAGAATTCAAGATCTTATGCAATATGAATCTTGAGTAGAAAGCAATTTACAATTGAAGCAGATCACAACGTATTCATCTACTATTCCAAATCCTCTTTGCTAAGACATCGGAATGTTGGGAGCGAAAACGAAACATGCATCCCTTTGACTTGTCAAACCAATGACTTTATCTTTAACTACAGCCTAATCACGTGCGAGTATTAAACATGTCGCCACGAAATAGAATGGTCCTTCACTTATGACCCAACATTAAACGACCCATTTTCCTCTTCAGAGTTGAGCAGAACACAGTACAGCAGAAAACAAGAGCAGACAAGACATAACAGAAACCTTTGTCAAGAGGCCACACCAAAGACTACTTTTTACGTGATTTGACCAACTTGAATATCGATCCTCTCCAGGATTGATTTTTTGTTCTTTTTCTGAGAATTTCCCGTCTCCTTTTCTCGGGTCGGCTTTCTCCGAGACACAAAGGATTCCACCACGCTTTGCTTCTTGGGCTGCGCCTTCTTCTTCTTCTTCTTCCGTTTCGATTTTTGGCCAATACCCAATCTGCTAACTATCTCGTTTATCTCACGAGATTTTGAGTTCGTGGTTACTTTGAGTTTTCCTTCGACGTCAGTTACCTCAAATCCTGGGTAATAATTAGTTTTCGCAATCACTTTTGACGAGACCTTCGTGCGACGGGACTTGTTATTTCCCGCTGCGCCGAACGTCGCAGATTCTAGTGGCACTTCTATGTTGAGAGATTCATTAAAATCCTGGTCGTCGAGACTAAGAGAATGGCACTGTTTTCGGATTGTCTCTTGTTCATCTGGTTCATTTGAATATTCATCCGAATTGACGTCCTCTTCAATGGGTGAGTAGCACTGCTTTTGAGTTTTTCCCGGTTCGCATAACGTGGAGGATGGCCCACACGCAAACATCTTTGCAAGTAACCAACTGTTAAGCTTCGTTGGTTCCGAACTCGGACGAAAATAGGTGGAGGAGGATGTAAAACTTGTCTCCGTCAGTGCTTCTGTAGACAAGGTGAGATGTGATAGGCTCGATTCAACTGTAGAGTTGTCGTCTCGCTGTACATCGTTGCGAGGCATGCTTCTATTCTTACTGGTAGGATTCGACAAGGTTGTAGACTTTTGAACTTCGACGAGCGTGTTGTCTTGTGTCGACGATCCATGCATGATGGAACTCGCTTCCGAAGAACCTCTAGCTCCATGACCGGTTGACATCGTGTTTTCTTGTTGTGCACCAGAAGCAGCAAAGACAGAGAGAATTCCTGTACATTCTGACGCACTGGTCGAAGAATGCTTTATGTCTGATATCTCAAATCCGTACTCGTGCATGTCTTGCTGAGTTTCCCACATATTGTCATTCGACATCAAGGATTCGTTCTCAAAACTATTTTTTGGATTAGGCGTGTTGTCCTCCTCAGTAGACCCATCTTGGAACTTGCCCAATCCGTGTTCATTAGTATTTTCGTCAGCAAACAACGAAATACTGTCATCTTTACTGCCACCAGCAAGAGTCAACGAAGTGGGATCAGCCGTCGCAGTTTCTTGTTGGCGTGTCTTCTTTTCGAATCGCTTTGTGAAAGCTTTGCTGAAAAACCGTTTGCTACTAGACGTAGATCTGTGGGATGCTTTCTTTGACTCTTCAAGTGTGGTACTAAGCATCAATGAGGTTACGGTGGTTACTCCACTCTTGTCGTTTGAACTTGTCAGGGAGTTGGTTGATGGTAAGACTGGGGTCCTTGCGCTGTCATTGTCGGTTTGTGCTGCGTCTATCTCCTTAGCCGTGATATCATCGTTCTCCTTTGAAACTGTCTCCTCATGACTTCGTCCAACCTCACAAAACTCGGCGTCATCCTTGTTACCGACGAATTTAGAAAGACAAGATGAACTGTCTTCGTACCCAATCTCAAATCCATTTTCATCGTGTTCATGAATAACAGAAAGATTCACACTGTTTTCTTGATTACCATGCGCTGATGCATTGCAGTCTCCGTCATCTTGACTGCCGGTCTCCGTCACATCGGCACTGTAAGTAGTAAACATCGTCCTTGAGGTCTTCATGGTTCTCGCCTCCGTCATGGCAGCGCTATACGACGTCTGAAACGACATAGATTGATTGATCGGCAGGAACGAACCCCTATCGTAAATCACACTGGGGGGGCCCTGATCGTTCATCAAAAACGATGGAGGAGATTCGATCATGTCATGATCGTTCCTGCTCTGCATTTGACTGCATGCCGAGTCAGAGATGTCCGATATCAAGGTCTCGGGGGATCGGCAACCACGGGTGGCGCGGGTTTGGCGGCGCTTGGTGCGGTCTTCCATCGTGTCGGATGATCCGATGGCAAACGTATCCATGCGGAAACTGTTCTTCATTACATCTGATTTCCTCTGTGCCTGATAGTTATTGAGTTTCTCGCTCCCATTTGTAAGATTGGGGATTTGAGCCGCGTTTATGGTAGCACGAATGGGAGCAGCCCGCACTGCCTTCTCGCGATTTCGATTTCACATCACGTACATTCAGAAAGGCTGCAGGGATTTTGAATTTTGAACATAATGCGATGCCATCCTACCTACACAAATAATACACATGTGGGAAAATCTACGATATATATGCCACACAACAAGAATGTCATGGGGTACCGACCCGACAAAAAATATAACCGTACGAGGATGCCGTCCGTTAATCGAGTCCAGTAAAATATAATCAAATTTAGGAATTCGTTATATTTCAAATCAATGATTGGCTTCCAACGGACTTCTTACAGAATACTTTGGTCGTGTGTCAAAAATAATACAAAATGCTTGTGAGAGTAATGAGAAACAGGAGAGAGAGAAAAGCTGACATAATTGTGGAAAAAATTGGCAAACATAATACATTTTGTTAGGAATCCTCACCCTGTACTGCCTTGCTGTGGGTAATTTTTTTTTGAAAAACATTCTTGTGCCCATGTTTCATTGCAATTCTGACTCTGGAAACAATAACAGTTCTTAGCTAATAATTTTGGCATATGTAGCAAGATTGGGTCTTGTGGTAATGCTGATCCCAGGTTTGTGTGTGAAGTTGAAGTTGAAATGCATTATGAGATGTGCACACTAGCACTGAGTGCATTGACATCTATCATTGTCTCGACATATTATGCATAAAAGGATCAGAAATCCCATGACATCAAAAGGCTCGGGCAAGATCTCATGTTTGTTGAAATGCAAAGTAAAGCCAAAACCACTAGATGGAACAGCTAAAAAATGCAGCTGGAGAGAAAAGGGATGCCAGTGGAAGCACTGCCATGACCAAGTCTGCCAGTTTTTGAACCCCAAAGAAAACTAGGAAGGAAGAGACTACTGAGTCTTCTGCGAGTCCACAGAAGCTCTGTCAGTTTTGTGCCAAGAATTTCCCGCATATCAAGCACATCCACAACACAAGTCAGTGCCACAAGACGAACAGCGACAGAACAAGTAGAGCGATCGGTAAGAACAGTTTGTTTCATCTCTGATTTTAGGGAGTTGAACAAACAATGTATTAGAAGATTTTTCTGATCCCTAAAACATCTACCGTTCTACAAGAAACAGAGAAATTCACTTTTACTATGGCAATAGATCTCAATATGGATTGTTACACCATAAGATTGGATTTGGATGCAAAGAAGATATGTACAATCATTTTATCATGGGGTAAATACTCATATCTGTGGCTGCCAATGGGCATTGTTGGGTCTACAGACATGGCTCAGGAGAAAATGTCAGATCTTATGAGGACCCTAGACTCTGTTTGTTCATATCTTGATGGCTTACTGACCATCACTAGTAGCAACTTCGACGACCGCTTCACCAAACTGCAAGAGGTCCTTTGATGACTATAGAAAGTAGGGTTCTGTGTAAATGTGGCCAAATCAAATTTTCCCATGATGAAATTGAATACCTTGGCTACATACTTACAATAGAGGGTATCAAGCCACAAGCTGAAAATGTGTTGGTTATTTTAGCTCTTTAGCCCCCTTGGTCTGTAAAAGACTTGTGCACATTCCTTGGCCTAGTTCAATACTACCAGGATTCATGAGAAATGCGTAGTCATTTGCTTGCACCACTCACTGACCTAGTTGGTATGTGGTAAAACCAAAGCCTCCCAAAAAAAACAGACCAAAAATAGGCTCTGATACTGGAATAACATGCACCAGGAGGCTTTTGAAGAGATCAAGCATGTTATCACAAGAGACATCTTGTTTGCGTATCCAGACTTCAACTTCAATCATGATTTTGATGTATAATTGCCAGATGGGTGCAGTGATCACACAAAGAGGCCATCCTGTAGCCTTTTTCAGTCACAAACTCAGCGCACATCAGACCAGATCTTGGCACATAAAAATAAGCCACACAAAAATACACTAGCAGAGATATGTTTTTGATGCTAGGAAAATCATCTCATTATATGTTGCTGCAAATAACTGTGCACCACACTGATGTATCAGCTTGCAGTGGTATGTGTAGTTTATTAACTACCTGATAACTGTCTACTTGATATGGGTGAGGGTTAAACATTACTTTGAATTCTTTGTTCTTAAGAATTATTCAAAAAGAAAAAAGTCATCACAAAAATTCAAAAATCAAAATAATCTGATTTTTTGGATACCTTGCTACTTCAGATTTAAAATGAAATCTTGATGCAAATGCAAAAAAGGACAAAAATGTCTAGAAGAAGATGGTCTCCCGCATAGTTTTTTCAGGAGGATAATGCTTTCCCAATGGATAGAGAAACATTTATGTACTAACACAGCACACAAAGCAAGGTACCCTGAAGCAACTGAAAATCAAACCTTGTTAGCTTCAAAACCCCTACCAGACTGTCGCTAGAGTAACATTTGAGTCACAAGGACATGGTTCATAAGCACCCCTCATATTCTAAACATGGGAACATTCATATCTTTTTCATGTCCAACTAGGTAGGTATCACAGTCTTGACATATGTTGGATGGTGTGCTTCCTATAAGCAAAGGTAGGGCAAAATCACTTGAAATCAGTAAAGTTACTCAGGGTGACCAAGGCAACATATGACCTCAGTCTTGATCATTGTCACAACCAGTGTCTAAAATTGTTCTATATTGTTGAACAAAATACAAAACATAACAAAGCTATGATTCAAATCACTTGACCTAAGCTGTTTTTGTATAAAAAATACTAAGTACAAGTTGCTATGTGAACGAGTTACTTAGTGGGGAGAATTGTTTTTTATAAGTTAAAAAGGGGTCTACCTGAATGAAAGAGATTTACTAGAGAGAACATGGATGTGTAACATCCGTGGATCACTCAGGAGATTGGTGGTAGTTTGGGAGCAGTT
>JALLPC010000999.1:0-10675 GCA_036940045.1 Stephanocyclus meneghinianus | reverse complement strand
TGCTCATTTTTTGTCGCATTGTTACATGCCATTGCAGTTTTTGGGTGTTTCTGTGTACTTTTGTTCCGATTTTTTTGACGTCTGTTTTATTTTCTACCCCCTACCCCGATCTATGGTTAATTGTTGTGTTGAGAGGTGAGCCAGTTTTTTGTCATATTCCGGTTCATTTTCATACTCAATTCTTGCTGCACCCCTCCCATGCCATTGCTGATTTCTCTGGACACAACATATTTTTTGAGCCACAACCTCAACCCACCCATCGTAAACAACAACAGGAAACATCCATGAAAAAATGAGGTAAATAAGCTTGTTCACACTGCTCTTTGCATTGATTTGTTATGTATGTACCTAATGACTTTTGTTACATACATAACAGTGTTACATTCCCAACTTAGGAACAGATGTTCATTGTATGTGGACTGAGTAAGGTGTGTGCATCACCGTTTCATGTTACATATGTATTATTGTTTTTGGATGCACTTAATTAACTTTTGTTATATATGTAACAGTGTTATATATCTAACTAACATTGTGTCCTGTAGTGGAGGGGTGTTACCATCATGTGGGGACTGAGAGAGGTGTGTGCATTACATTTCTTTTGTTACATATGTATTATTGTTATGTATTTACCTAACTACATTCTGTTATATATATAACAGTGTTACGTATGCTCACGCAGTGCAAACAACAACAGGAAGCATCCACCAAACGAGTGAGGTAAATGAACGTGTTCATCCTTCCTTTTACATGATTCTGCTGTCACCCAAGAGAGGTGTGTGCATTACATTTTTCTTTGTTTCATATGTATATTTTTTATGTTTGTGCCTAACACTTTTGTTACATATATAACAGTGTTAAATTTGTAACTTTAGCATGGTGGACTGGTGTGCATAACCATTTACTTGTTACATATGTATTATTGTTATGTATGTACATAATTAAATTTTGTTATTGTTATATATATAACAGCGTTATGTATGTAACTATCATGGTGTCCTGTAGTGGAGGGGGGGTACCATCATGTGGGACTGAAAGAGGTGTGTGCATTACATATCTGTTACATATGTATTATTGTTATGTATTTACCTTACTACATTCTGTTATATATACAACAGTGTTACATATGCTCACGCAGTGCAAACAACGACAGGAAGCATCCACCAAAAGAGTGAGGTAAATGAATGTGTTCATCCTTCCTTCTACATGATTCTGCTGTTACCTGAGAGAGGTGTGTGCATAACATTTTTCTTTGTTACATATGTATTTTTTTATGTTTGTGTCTAATGACTTTTGTTACATATATAACAGTGTTACATTTGTAACTTTAGCATTGTGTACTGAGGAAGGTGTGTGCATAACCATTTACTTGTTACATATGTATTATTGTTATGTATGTACCTAATTCAATTTTGTTATATATATAACAGTGTTGTGTACATAACTTAAAACGGGTGTCCTGTAGTGAAAGGGGTATCATCACGTATGGACTAATAGAGGTGTGTATATTACGTTTTTCTTTTTGTTACATCTGGATGATTGTTATGTATGTAACTAACTACATCCTGTCATATATATAACAGTGTTACATATGTAACTTCAGTGCAGTGTCCTGGAGTGAAGGGTGGGGGACTTATGGGTTTTGGGGGTGGGTGGGGCAGAAAAAGCATGTGGTATGGGGATCATGTAGGGGATGTATCTTTTTCAGACATGTATTTGGGGGGGGGGGGGTGATTTCTGGCATTTAAAAGGGGGGAATTTGTAAAAGGGGAGGGGATTTTACGGGGAGTATATGGGGGGAATGGGGATTTGTGGGAATTTCATGTAGTGTAATCAGAATAATTACTTTAGGGGGTAGTGTTCGGCATCAATTTATAACTTAAAACAAGATAAATTTTGTGACCATTTGAGGAATGTGACCAATCGTGATCACAAAAGATCGAAACCACAAGTCTCATGGGTTACAAATGTTGTAGTAGATGCATCACATAATTTTCTGTCATAGGGCTATTCTTTTAATGTGAAACTCACTGATTTTGACAACAAGACTCCATGATACTCCAGACATATCATACATGAGTATGATGAGAAAGCTTGAAGTGAGATAAATAAACTAACACAATTTTGGTTAGATTAACATTGAGCTTATTTCAGTCATGTCTGTTTGTCTCATTATTTGGCATGGATAAGTAGTAAATCATTAGAGAAGCTATAACAAGGATCCACAGACTGCACTCCATGCTCTACATTTCCCAATCCTGTGTCATCATGCTCCACATACCCCAATTTTAAGGTATTCTGTGACTGGTAATGCATGAAACATTGAACTTTATTTACCACACAAAACTGGAAAATCATACAAAAAGATGAGTTTTCAGATTAAGGAAGTATTACATTTATCAAACCAACCATGGAGGGTAAAATCAGAAAGAGCATATAAATATGTGTCCCATCTCTAAATTAGAATCAAGAACATCTTTAATATTTTCATGATATAGGAAAATAAGCAACTAACGCCAAACAAAACAATTACTTTGAATCATTTTGGGTCACATCTTTTTTTCTTTCTCTGATGCTATCAGGATGAGAGTTGCAATAGAACACACCAAAACAAACTTTAATTTTACATGAACCCAACCTACTGATATAACGGAACTTACTTGATCCCAAAATTTTCCTCTCATAACCCCAACCAAATGTAAATGCTAGATCAGCATCTTTTATTTGAGATTTGAGTGTAGGCTTGCCTCATGGGAGACCTGGGAGGGAGCCCATAGTAGCTTCCTTCTTTTTCTAACTTCCAATCAATTTAACAGCAGCTGAGCTTATTCCCTTGTTGGCCATCTCTCTAGTAGCACCACATTGAGATGGTCTCCAGAAATCAACATCTTCAACATTGACTTTAATCCTCATGATCAAATGATCAATTTTTCTCTCTTATTCCAAGCTATCCAGTATCAAAGTCTGATATGATGTTCAATAATTCATAAATAATGGTAAGTGCATCTTAGTATGCAAAATAGTAGTAGTTAGTTATATGAACATGTCACTTTATAAGTTAAAAAGGTCATCTTGACCAACATCAATATTTTCTTCCTCTTGTAAAGACAAATGCAGCAGAAATTCATAATCCAAATACATCAAGTAATGCAAGTGTTCTTCCTTTTCCTTTGGTAGAATTCTTGTCAACGCCAGTGCTTTCTGTACCTTTGTTGGCACTGTTGGTTTCAGGGCAGGCATCACTTGTTGTGTGCTGGAAAGTGTAGGTTACAAGGCATTTTGTATGGTAAACTATTGGGAAGTGATTTGTTTGCAAAAAACAAACGAATACTTGCTTAGTACAACCTTGCTTTTTTATGGAATGCAATACACAAGTGGGAGATACTAAAAATATTACCATACATATCTGTGAGCTGACTTGTTGATAGTTTATTTTTTATGTTACAATGTAAATGATTACATGCAGAGTCTTGTGATGACATGTTGATAGGTGGTAATACAAACTTACATTTTTACTTACATTATATGTACATACACATTCTGAACATAAAAAATCTCATATCAATTCTCAGACTGATGTAGTTCATGATGAGACACAATCTCAGATGCAAGTTTCTTGTGTTTTGATCTTGAATTCTCAATTGAGAACAACCTCTAGTGGGGATAATGGCCCAATGAGTCATGGATATGGCTGGGCAGTTGTTTGGTGACATGTCAGCAGACACATGACCCAGCCACAAATTCAGTCACACCATCCACAGCATGGTGACGTTAGGTGATTTTCATCCAGCATAGTTGGTGCTGTGTCAACACTGCTGACATGATGCTGACATTTCCAACTTAGCATTCAGCTAATTCCTTCAAACTCCAGTTGGTTTCTATTGCACTGACCACAGGCATGACCACTTCTCAAGGCCAAGAAGAGGCTTTTGTTCTACCTTCTAATTTTATGCAAGGAGCTTGGTGCACAGATGAATCCAAAAAATCATTCTCCTGTGCTGGGGCATGCAGTTACATGGGTGCTTGTGTTGTCCTTGGCATGGCCAATTTCAGAACTTCAGTCTTGTGACTTGCAGCCTATTTGAAATGTGGTACATTCTTGCCAAATCACTTTTCATGGCAACACTAAGGCTGTGACTTAATAGCCTCACATCTGAGATCTGTTTTTTAGTCCTGTTATCAGAAAATGTGCTCAAGTCTGGTCAATTTTTGACTTTTTATACCTGGTATCTGACATTTTTGTGGAAATATGACATTTTTAGTGATTCTAAATCTCAGATTTTGATGTCAGGTGGCAAAAATGACTGACATTTTAAAAAAATGTTATGAGTTTTGGCCACCTGACATTGTCACCTGACAGTTACACATCTTGTATTTCACCCCATTTGCATGTAACTTTGCTCACACTTTTGACACAAAAAACAAAGCATCATCACTCATGCATCCCTGGCTACCTCCCCACTAGCAGAAAAGATGTTCAATCTTGCCTCAGATGGCACTGCATTCAATTTCCATACAACCCACTGCCACCCATCTACCCATGGTGTGGCAATACCTGCATTTTTGCTTACTCTTGCAGCTTGTTCACCCACATCTCCTAGCTGTGACAATTAGATAGTTTTTGCCCAAGTCTCTCCATGGCAACAGTGATCTTGGCCCTTGTTCCTTCCTCAGCCCCACTGCCCTCACTTCTCATATTGACATCAATAGGGCACAAGGATATGTCATCAATCGATCATAAAACAATAAGTGAACATGTAGGGAAGGCATTAATATTGTCACAATTTTTCACTTATTTTATTCATAACAAAGTTTGGTACTTGTCAAAGATATTGATCACATCCAATAGCTGCATTGGAAAGGGAAAGTGTCAATCAAAACACAACAATCAATTGTCTGCATGCAGTGCGAATGTAAGCATGCAATAAACAAACTTCAGTTTATGTGTTGAGAGGTGGAAAATTTTTTCTCTGCCATAGTACTTTAGCGACAAGCAATCCCTACAATTCACATTGGATTTTCTAGGAGCAAAAAATTATGTTCCTAGAGGCCAAGCCCAACTCCAAAGAATGTCACTAAACTACAGATTTTTCACAACAATCAGTCACACAGCATGTTAATGACATTGTTTCAATTATTATTTATGAAACAATGCTTCCATAATATGATATCACTACTTTGCTTCTATTATTTGTTTGCTACTGTCAGTAACAGCATTGCAGTAGTAGTACACCATCAACTCTTCAATAATTAAATGTTTGTTTGTCTGTAGCACATTGAAGCTTGAGTTGGGTAATAACTCATAAATGTGGTGATGTGAAATGTCAGTTATCAGATGGATACAAAGTCATGCAGGTCAAAAGCATTCAGTCACCAATTTTTAGCGATGAATAATGTCAGATGTCACTTCAGTTCTACTTAGATGCAGTCTAAGGACTACATCAGACTGTCCTTGCAAAAATATAAGCATACCTTGCTATATATTATGTAACAAAAGTATGATGCCATTGTACAGCCTATTACATCTCTAGTCACAAAAGATTTGATTTAACAGATCGGAGAGATCATTCCCTGATCTCCATCTCTTTTCTCTCTTGTGGTCTCATCAAAAAATGTATTGACTTGATGAATGGAATGGGGGCTTCATACACTTCGGAAAGTGATGGTATCAAGAGAGTGATTTCTTCTGTTCCTTTTTGTAATGTCCCAGGACCGTTCAATATGGATCCAATCCAAGGCAAGTTTTACATGAGTAAGTTAATGCCACGGTTAACATTCTCTGTTACTTTCAAACAGCAAAATCACGCCTATTTCACTTACACAGTCACAAGTGTCGTGTGCGTGGACATTGGGAAACGCAACAATGCTGAATAAGAAAAGTCTAGTCCACAGAGATACTTCTTTTATTCTGCACTACAGTAAAGTCATGATGTGTGCGAAGCTTAGCAACCCAAGTCCTTGGAACATGCACTGCCAAATCGATTCCATCTGGGGCTGACATGTTAGAGGATGTCTCATTAGCCATCCTGTCCGGGATTGCCATTGTGTGGTTTTCTACTTGCTTGACAGAGACTTATCAACAGTGACACATACTTGGACAAGTCAATTTGTGTATCAATTTTGTTAATCAAGAGTCCAAGCTGCTGGAAGAGCTTGCACATTGACTCCATCATCACTCCTTCATGTAAAGACAAAATTGTGGCGAACAAATGCTTAGTGTGCTTATACCTTCAATGTTCATAATATTTCACTATCTCTTCCACAATGATTTCAGCCTCCTCACTGATTGACTGTAATGGCAAAAAATCATTTCCAAAGCCAAGCCTGAATAATCCATTAGGTCTATCCTCACTATCAACTATACAATCTTCCCTGTAGCCAGTTGCTAGAATTATCATATCAATCTTTACTTCTGGTGAGTCAAGCATATGACTGTGATCATTAAACAGAACTCCATTCTCTGTCACGTCGAGAATTGGTCCATGTCCTTTGAGATGACCAGATTGAAACCCAGATGCAAGAAATCCTTTGTCTATGACTGGGATCCGTCCTTTTATTTTGTGCCACCTCTTCAAATACGATGGGAATGCAGAATCACATAGCCGTGAACTTGGAATGCCCCTCCACAAAAGCTTGACAACAAATTCCTGAAGAAAAGCTGGCATCCGTCGGACGATGTAACCGAAAGAGTCAACTCTCAAAATTGCTATGCTTTGCGGGAATACCGGGGGTACCGTGCGAGCAGCAATGTGAATCATTGGCATGGTTGACATCTTGTTTTCATCTCCACAGTTCTGCAAAACAATTGATATTAAATCGGCTGCCGAATTACCAAACCCAACAATACACAGAGTGCCTTTCTTTGCCGCTTGAAAAGCAAGTTTCCATTTATGGGAATTCATCTCTGTGCTATGTGTAAACGGAATCTTGTGTGCCTGAAGCTTACTAGTAACATCATCACCGATGTTGGCACGAGCTGTTCGGTGTTTGCCTGTCGCAATGATCACGGATGGGGCAGAAAGTTCTTTCAATTTCTCACTACCACTTTCTTTTACTTGCACTATCCATCGACTAGACTCTGCTCCTTTCTTCACAGATATCACTCTAACTCCTCTCTGAATGTTGATGGAAAATCGGTTCGCATACAGCTTCAGATAACGTTGATATTCATCTGGTGAAATGAATACATGCGGAAAGTCTTCATCGCTCATCGCATATCCAGAAAGACTGCACCAACACTTTTGGGTCGTCACATTGGCACCTATTCGTGACAGGACATGCCATGATCCAAAAACATCAGTCTTTGTCTCTTCCTCCAAGACAAGATGGGGAATTAGTTTGCGCCTAAGACCCGAAGCGGTGCAAAGACCGGCAGGCCCAGCTCCGACTATAATCACTGGTGATCGCTGAGACTGAGAATACGCATGACATTGTACGGGCTCTGATTGTGGGACACGAAATCCCAACATTTCGGCCTCAAGAAGCCATGAGTTCATTTCATTTATGTCTACGGGTCCGACCTCATCAATCCTCGCAAACTTTCCAGTTCTCAAACGATTATGGGCCACGACGCTGGCGGCGTGGCATGCAAAGATTTCATGTTCCTTGAGTTTGTTGACAAATAATCGAGGTCTATCCAATCGATCTAGATCCATATGCAACGTTCCTGCTTCGATTACACGTACATCATTGCGACTACTCAACGGATGTGGCACCGAAAAAACAACTGCAATGGCATTCTGCGGTATTTCACGAGCGACAGCTCTGTCGTACTTGCCAACGATCCAATAATTGCTGTAGGCCGAGCCCTCAATGAGCGTAGAGGCTGAGGAAAATCCGTTTTTCTCAAACAGTTGCCTGCGCGCGCGATCTGTCGAATGACAAAGAACCTGATATCCAAAACCCTTCAACGCTTGTGCCACTGCCCAACCAACTTTTGAGCTGGCCCCCGTTAGAAAGAACCTCGCGGTCTTGTTCGAAAAGATTTGCTTGATTTGCGCAACGATCACAGCTGCAGTGAGATGATTTCCATGAATGATGGATAGTCTGCGGTTAGGCCCAAGAGCTTTGGCAATGCCTACTCCTCCGCCGTTAATGCTTTCTGCTTTGTTCAATGCCCCAAGGCAGAGAACCTTCACGCCAATCGACTCTGCATGACGAGCAGCAGCTTCGATGTTTTCTTTCACTTGTCCCGGATGGGTAAAGAAATGCCTTGCAAAATGAGCGGAAACCCAGTTTTGGATCCTTGTCTTTCCATAATAGACATCGTCACAGCGAAAAAATGAAGCCTCGTCGCCGAAGATTCTTCTTCGATACCTACAGACATAAATCCCGACAATGTAGTGGAAAGGCCAAAGTAAGATAGCCCAGAATGGGGGCCTCCACCTCTCTTTCAAAGAGTATGGCAAAAGCCAAAGTGCCCAGGAGTCCGACAAGTCAGCTGGATGTCCTAAGAAGACTACAACAGCAGAATCGTTAATCAGAGAATTGAGTTCAAACACAGAACGATTCGTGTGGAAATTACTCACCTGCATCCGCAGCATTGTATTCCTCCATGATTAGTTCACACGGCGTTGATATCGGATTACATATCACCCAGATCAGCCACATGAAAGACAGAATTGATGACAGTAGCATAAAAGGACTATCATAAGATGAAGATCGGATCGTTGTTCTCAACAAAAAAAGTTTCGCCACGAGCTCAAACACCTGAATAGATATCCGAAAAAGTCTAGGGGTAGTGTTTCTCGTCGTTTGTAAAAATGACTTTATGGCGATAAGTGCACAGACTGGCCAAACTTCAGATGTCGGTGCCAATGATTTCGTCCCCATTGCAATGGTGATCGTCATATCAATCGCATTCACTAAGGTTTGTTTACGATTGCCGTCACGATGAGGCTTGTCATTCCCTCGGCTTGGAGAACGGATTCTCAACAGGAAAGCCCCACTCCCATGAAGGGCACCCAAAAACAGCCAAGAAAAGTAAAGTATAGAAAAGAGTTCGCTTGCATCTTGTCTCAATCGTGATAACTTCATGATAACGAACTCTCTTATGCCAAAGGAGCTTGAACGATCTGAAAGAATTCGTAACGGCACCTCTCGGAGACCAAACATGAAGAAAATAGCAAGTATGACGACTCCTTTCTCTATCCTGATTGCCTTGTCGACGTAGGCGCTGGCCGAGCCCTGTCTTCCCCTTAGATTTGTTGGTACACGTTCGCGATCTAAAAGTTGCCGGACTACATATTTTTCGTCACTTTCTCCGGTTGCGTTGACTTCAGATGATGATGCAATGAGCTGGTGTGACATGTTCTCGCTCCTGCTACTGCTGACAATGCGGCCTTGTTCTTTTTTCTGATAATGTTGTTCCGTCGGACGCAATTGATTACCATCTTCCAATTTTCCACCAACAGCATAGGATTGTGACTGGGCGTCACGTGATGAATTCTTCGCCAAGAAATGCCAGCAGTGAACTATCGCACTCGCTGTGCTACAACGAAGAAGCTGATTCAATGCCGCATGAACAACCCACACAACAAACAGAAGGTGGATCGATGATACGATATTGCTTGACGAGAATAAGAGTTCCGCAGAAGTTGACGAACCCAACTCCGACTGAATGAGCAATATCATCAGATCCCGAACAATGCGAAAGTGAATGAACGTATCAAATCCTTGTAAAAACAAACGTAAGGATGTGACGCCAAACTCTCCTAGCGAGTCAAAATAAAATCGATCAATAACCAGTCGCATGATTCCAAAACCATTCGAATATCTTCGCATTGCATCAGATCTCACCCCCCGACTCTTCAGAGTGTGATAAATTAATGAATACAAAACGAGATACTGTGTAGTTGAGAAAAAATATGACGCTTCGTCTTTTCCAAGGCCATCAATGTGCATTTGATGTAAATAAGGTAAAGTCAAAAACATTCCTACACTCTCACGACACCAATACGAAGCCAAAGTTCCCACAATAGCCCAATGGTGATTGTTTTTCAACAGTGCAATGCTGTATTGGCGATCTAGATGTTGTAAATGAGGGTTGAGTAAGACGTTGGCGTGCTGCAGGTAGACCCAGTATTCGTGGGAAAGTAGGACGAATGGGATCGTGTATGGTGATGATGACAACGTTGTTGTTTGAGACGAAATAGAACCCGTTGATTCGTAGGTGAATCGATTGTCGTGAATGCAGTTTTCTATTGACCAAATTGTGCTGACGTGAAAGAGTAGGCCGAACATAACTGTGTGTAATGCACAAACTACGGGGTCGATTCGGGCGTTTCGATCTTTTACCTGCGATGTCGCTAAGGCTGTTGCAGGCACGGCGGATCGTGATGGTGATGGCTTGCACATGTTTTCCAATGGTTGCACTTGATCGTTTTACATGTAAAATAATTTGAAAGACAGCCAATGTGGAATGAAAAAATATATATCAGAGAAGGAACAGTCGCGAAACCATTGCATTAATACATGATGTTTGCTCATCCAACACGTGTCAATGATCACAACGACTGACGTCACTGGCAGCCGCCCTAGTAAAATACCATGGTATGGTCCGAATGAGGACTTGCGGGGAAATTGTATACACGAGGTTGCCACGAAGTGTACCACCCTAATCTTTTGATTATTCAGACAATATTCAGAATTCGTGCTACCAGGAATACTACCCGTATCT
>JALLPC010000998.1:0-10679 GCA_036940045.1 Stephanocyclus meneghinianus | reverse complement strand
CCAATGGTTGTGCCGACTCTTTTTCAGCAGATAATGACTGTATTTCATGTTCTGGCGGGCCAATCTGACCCTCAAAACCCAACCTGCGGTGACACTGACTGCAACAAATATTTGTCATGCTTGGACAACAAATGCACAGATCACGTACACAAGTACATGGCTTCTTTTGCGTGTAGCAATGAAGAAATGCAGAGTGATGATATCTGCTCTGATTATCGTAGGCTAGCAAAGCATCAGAGCAACCCACATCCACCACATCATTTCCACGGACTCACAAGATGCCGCAAAGGCCTACAAGTAAAAGGTCCTCACTCCATGATGGAATAAGTCTCACAACCGTCAATACCAATCCAAGAAAAGCATGTTGAATGTAGACAATGATGATGACACTTGAAGCACTCTGTTTCATAATGCTGCCTGAAGACAACAAATTTTGCCATGCTTGCTTGTTTGATTACTTGAACTCTGACTTGTGTAGGTTCCATTGGTAACTAAGTCCGCAGGAGTGCAAAATGATACATAGGATTACGGATTTAATCTAGAGCACAAGGATTAAAGGTAAATTTTGAATACACAATGTTTGCTATGACAGACTTATGAATTTATGATGTAAATAGATGATGCATTGCCTGCATAGAAGGTAGAATATGTGAAAATCTAGCATTGCATTGCATAGCATTCCGTCGCATTTTAATGTGTTGCATTGAAGACGCTGTCACATCGTCAATGATAGGTGTTGCAATCACTAGTGGAGATTGCGAAGTATTTCTGACCGACTTCGAAATATTCGGAAATCTACAGGATTTCTTCGATACCGCACGACAAGCAAAGTTTTAGGCGGCTTGGGACATCCACAATCGACGGGAGATTGCCAGATTTGGGGATCGAGGGAAGAGATTGAACATTGTTCATTTCCATCCCCCATTGGCAACATTATTATCTGATATTATCTGTATTGTACCGTACCATGCTGCCTTCTACCTGATCTCGATAGACATTAGCACACTGCGCGTCAGTAGGTCTATGGCCTCGCATGATGGTGACAAACCCTCCGTCAAACCTGTAAGACCTTGCTACAACAGAGGCGGAAGGCGACAGGGCTGCGTCAGGGGTTCAATATTGTTATACCTTTAAAAGGCATCATTATGTTTAGAACGTATCGTGTAATTTGTTTTAAACGTATTTTTAAGAAAGATATCTTCTTCTAAAATATGACGACACTCTACAGGTAAAGACCTTGGTTGGGCTTCCCTTGAAGAGCTTTGAAGCCTCTCCTCGTATCACTTTTCATCGTGCCACGTTCAGAAGGCCACGCTATGCCTAGGCTAAAAAGACGTGGAAGGGTCAAGCCAGAAAATAATTTTTGCATGCGAGAAAAGATCAGCCAAGATCGTGATACGCATTAATAGCATTCAATCATGAGACTCCCTGCTGTGTCATCGACGCGATGCGTAATTTTGCTATGGGTTGCGTTGGTTCCGAGGAGGAGTGCTGTTTCGTCTTTTCCTTTGGAGGAATTTTACGATTTAGATGATCAGATTTCATATGATGAGCAGGGATCAGTGAGCTCTTATGGCAATACGGATTCTTTGGATGATTTGGAGGCATCCGATATCCATGATTTCACAATCAGACACAATTCAGATAACGGGGAGGACTTGGACACTGACGAGAACAATGTTGACCCGACTGCATTAGATTATTCTCCATCAGCTTCCCATGCAGGAACTGATGGAAGAGTAATGGCAGACGATGAAAACCTGCAGCTGCGTACACAATCTATCAGCGGGACAAACCACATTCTTAACCGATTGTCTCAAATCATTTTCCGACAGATCATGAATCGATTTCAACTCCCGCCACAGTTGCGTCTGCCCACGTTTCCATTCCAGCCTCCATGGAACATACACAGAGTCAAACCTACTTCGAATGATGGAAAGAAATACTCCCTTGTTAATGTAAAAAATATCAGAAAGATTGGAGCATTGTGTCCGCCACCGACAGAGGATAGCACAGAATATGAAGGTGATCCTAAAGTGGATGATGAATCGTTGGTTCTGTGCGAGCCGGATTCTTCTGAAAGTGTGGTTCTTGAGAATCACGAAAATTCCGACGACGTTATCTATGATGATTCAACGATTGCTGCTGATGAGATTCAAGCTGGAATGATTCTATATGTTTTACCACCAGGTGAAACGCTGGACGAAATGATTTTTGCAACAGAAAAACAGGTTGACAATAGTATCGATGACACAGTCATTTCTAACCTTGGCAAAGAGGATGAGCCGTATCTGAATAATGACAACGCTCGAAAAATGTCGAAGTGCGTCGTAGAGATGGGGAAGCGCTATGACACTAATTCAGATGTAATTCAATATTCATTGATCCGTCGGGTAGCGCACGAACTGGGGCATGTAGATGTGCACAGAAAAGATTTTGCTTACCATCCAGTGGCGCTGAACGAGCAAAATCTTTTGCCCGATGAAAATTTGAGATCTAAGTGGAATGCTCACGATTTTATTGGAGAAGGTACGGAATATATTGGACACGAATTAGGGATTTCCCCCGAATTAGAAGCTGTTGAGATTCGTTCTACGTATGATCCAGGTGATTACTCATCTGAATCAACAAATCACAATGACAGGCAGGTGTCGTTTCGATGGTGGTCCTGGATTGACCATCTTAACCACTTCTTTCGGCATGGAAATACTGCTTTGCATAGTGATGCGAGTCCGTCAGTTTATGACTCCGCTGCTATCATACCTGGCTATGAATACAGGCAGGGCTATAACAACCACATGTATGGCAGTCAATCTGTCTACGATGGAAGTCTCTATGAAGAAGCCGGGAAACAAGCATTCGCAGGCGGATCGCATGGAGAAATATGGAGGGCAAAGCGACGATGTCCCTACAAAATGGACGATTGCGATAATGAAAAGGATTACATTGTCAAAAGACTAAAAATCGAACTTGGCTACTCTGTTCTTGAGGCAGGGTTGAGAGAGGTGTACTTCGGCGAACTTCTCGCCCGAGAAGCCGAGTCTTCGAATCTTGTAACTAGTTATGTTGATCATTTCTTTCGTGAAGGTAAGAGCGGAAAACTCGAATTGTGGATTGTGTTCGAAAATGCAGGACCCTCTCTTCGGTCATATCTATACACTCCTGTCATTGATGCCAATGGTGGGTTTACTGTGCTTCAGCACTCGTCTTTTTGGAGAAGGCTACGTAAAAGCATTAGCGAACACAATGATGATGCCGATTTTGCACTGGATGTCATCCGCCCGAAATCCTCATTGCAGCACGAATCATTTGATGATAGCATTCTCGAGTGCCATAAACAAAACTGCACTTTGAATGACAAACGAGAGGCGAGTTCAGAGCGAAGTCAACGTTTGATTCCAGAAGGCAGACTACTTCTTAGAGATGTAATGAAGCAGATCATTACTTCTGTTGCATTCTTACACGAACGAGAAATAGTACATAGGTAGGACGCGATGGATTATCTTTGTTTGATGTCGTGCTTCCTGTTTTTCTCATCTGATTTCAATATTCTTGTTTTTCCTTCAAACTTAAGGGATATTAAACCAAGCGTGAGCAGAGAAATAAGGCACATCTTGCTTCGTTATTTTTTTCGTTGACTAATCGATTTCGATGTGTCAACCCCTCTTGGTTAGAATATCATGTGCAAGACAGTGCCACATTTTCGAAATGACTTGATTCCTCAAAGAATTAAGTCAGTTAATTGCCTTCTCGGTGATTTTAGTAGCGCATGGGACGAGTATTCGAAAAGGAATCTTTACGCCAACGGGCCTTCTGTAAAGGAATTGACACAAGAATATGCTTCACCTGAAGTGCTTTTGCAACATCGAGGTTCTCAGTGGTCACCATTCTCATTCCAAAATCCTTACAGCTATGACTCGTGGTCGATAGGTGTTGTTGTGAGTTCAAGCCCTCAAAACAAGGTGGTCCTGAAATGCTTTCCTTGTAACTCTAGTTTTCTGTAATCTGCAGGCTCTTGAGATGCTTTTAGGTATGCTACTACAAGTGAAATGAGGGGTCTGGCAGTGTTGTCCCGTGATTCCTGTCGTTTTTTCCTGCCCTGGGAGTTATCAGCTCACCTTTCATTGTAATCATTCATCAGGGACACCAAATGTATTTTCCGTAGATCAGAGGACAACAGTTGTCCTGACCAACAAACTAAGAAAAGAGGGCGCGAGCTCAGACGACATCCAAAGGGCACTGGTAATGCAAATACTGCATTATTGAACTGATTTTCAGTTCATTGTTGCGTTTCTCACTCTTGTAATCCGTCCATTCCTCAGTATCTTGCCGCCCTGTCACAGGTAAGTTTATGATCTTGGTCTATCGGCGGAATTACTGATCTCCTTAACCATGTTACTGTACTGCCCAATCAGTTCTGTATCTATGTACCTTTGCAAGGCAAGAGTTGGCCTCTGCGCCATGGTGATCCAATGCACGATTCAAAGTTTGTGAAGGAAACGTGTTCTCTTAGAGACTTCCAAAACGCCCTCAGAGCACGGGATCCTTTGGGGACGGGATTTGACGAGTCGGCTAACTTGCTTCTGCATCTAATTTGGAAACTGTTAGCGTGGGATCCCTTGCAAAGACTGTCTGCATCAGAGGCACTTCTACATCCATATTTCACGTCTCCCACATCTAAATCAGGGAATGATTCACCAGAGGATTCACTGATACTTAGCAGCACCTACGAATATCAAAACCAACTCCAAGGTCATCACAACATGTTGGAGCCTCAACTGCTTGACCCCCAAATTGACATGAATTCAACTGTTGCAGTATCCGAGTTCTTATGCCCTAAATGTGGAAAAAAGTACACCGACTATAATTCATGTCAGCAACATGCCAGATCAAGAAGGCATGCTCGATTTTGTACTTACGATCGTCGGTCGCTACCCCACTGCATCAATGCACACACAATGCTCCCAACTCATTCGTTATCTGGGTACTGCGATATTCAAGGTCGTAGACGAACGATCGAAGATTTTCACAGCGTTTATTTGTGTTTTGACAACCAATTCTATGGTGAGTGGTGTCGATGATTCTCTTACGTCCTCAAATTTCTGTCCTGGTTGTAGGCATGCCAGCTGACAAAATAGAACATTATGTTTTGAATCACATCAATCTTTCCCTAACAATCTGATGATTCGCTCTTTCCTCATCTCTATCATTTTTGCTGTGTCCAGGTATTTTTGATGGTCACCTCGGTAATCTCGCAAGCAAGTATGCTGCATCTTCATTTTATCGAGTTGTGGAAACTAGGTTATCGAACATTGATCAAAGTATCTTGACCGTACCTGACTGGAAGACCACTGTTCAAGCATCGATGCGCTACGCTTTTGAAGATATCCACGAAGGAATACTAAGCGCAGTAACTTCATCACCTGGTGGAATCATGGATGAAAGCGGCACCACTGCAACTATTCTATATGTTACGGATCTTGCAGTAATCATAGCCAATGTTGGAGACTCTCGTGCCGTCTTATCACAATGGAAGCAAGATTCAAGCGGCCACGGTGTTTTGTCTGCTTTTCAACTCACAGTGGATCATATTGCATCATCCCGCGATGAACAAAGACTGATTGTTGAACGAGGAGGCTTTGTATCAAAGTCTGGTGGCATTGAAAGAGTAAACGGGATCTTGGCAGTATCAAGATCTCTTGGTGATGCAAAACTTACCTCATTTCTTTCCCACTTGCCTGCAGTAGCCGCGTTCTTAAAATCAGAAGTCCGTGATATCTGTGGCACTACTGCCATTGACGAATCCGAGGCAACACGTTCATGCTTTATAATTCTGGCTTCTGATGGTCTCTGGTGAGATCCGCAATACTTATCATATTTCTAAGTTCGTGCAGAGTTTGTTTGTTAAATTATGTTGATTACTCTCGTTGGCAAAGGGATGTGATGACTAACCAAGAAGCAGTTGAAATGGTGGAGGAAGCATTAAATTCCGACAAAGGAGGATCTGCATTTCAAGTTGCAGCAGAGTGGTTGACACAGGAAGCGTATGTCAGAGGAAGTTTGGACAATATCGGTGTTTGTGTGGTGGCGATCATTTAAAACTTGCGTTCACTACAATCTACTGTAATGTTGGGATGTCGCTTCTTAAGGGAGGGACTTCACAATTGATTTATTTATTTATCTCTACATGATATGCAATCACGGACGTTGATTGAACCTAATACATTCAATTCATGTAGAGTATAGCGGAGGATCGCGATCACACAACGTTCTCCTCATAACATAATGTATCTTTATGCTATGACAGAAAGACACAAAACACATAAGAGTGACAAGAGAATGTTCTCTCAATAATGTTCTTTGCTTGGCCTTGGATAAGAATATCTTGGATACTGGCTGTACTCGTCATAAGCTTGCTGATTGGGCAAGTTATTCAGATGATTGTTATCTTGTCGAAGAGATCTGCATTCAGAGTCTCCAAACTGCTCTTGACTATACTGCTGGTGACTGCGAGAAGGGAAAACCGACGGATGCGCTGCAATCTCCTCGCGGCCGAATTCGTCATAGCCGAATTCGTTACTCGAAGTAGTCTCTGCAAGATTAACATTGTTCGACCAAGTAAGAGGGAATAAATCTGTTTCATGACAAGTGCAACTTGTTCTGCCTCACCATATTTCTGACCCAAACCGGAATCTGTATCTTCGCGTTGATCAACGTCATGTACGCTTTCAAAGTCCCGCTTCCTCTCATTGGGGGTTTTGAGGGAGTTCAGTAGCTTTTGGTCATTCTTCCAACTATCCATCTTCACTCTGTAAATCTTTCGTTCTGCTTCCTCTCGTTCGAGATACGGGGCTTTCTCTTCAAAACTGTTTAGACAGATTGATACATTTTGTGAGCGTGGGTCTTCGGAAATCTGAAACCATTGAGGTATGAACACAGTTACCTAGCATTCCTCCAGCTTTCTCCCAGCAAACGAGAGATATCAGCGTTTGGCATGTCAGGATTCTCTGCTTGCAATAACTTTCGCTTCTTTTGAGCATACATGAGAAATGCAGACATTGGGCGCTTTGGTGCAAGCGGATTCTTCTTTGCTCGTATCTTTTTCACAAGAGATGTCCCTTTCATACGAGCAGAGTACTCTTCTTTTTCTTTGGCGTAACGGGTTTTATCGGCTCGTGCTACGTCGTCCCAATACTTCTTGTCATACTTTGATAGTTTGCGCCATTCCTTGGCGAGTTCTTTGACGACTCCGTCCTATCAAAAAAGGAAACATTCAAAGTATACATCTGTTGGCTGAATCTCTACCATAACGCATAGTGAGTAGTCAAGATGTGCACTTACCCCTTCGCTTGTGCCAACCCTTTTCATCGTCTCCTCGCGTTTTGCGAATGAAAAGCACATGAATGCTGACTTTGCGGGTACGGGGCGATTCGGGTTCGTCGACATTGTAGATGACTCTGATGAACCGCTTGCGAAGAGTCCTTCCATTCGATGATCGATTGTTGGTGCAACACTGAAGTATGGGCTGTTGCGAAATGTTGGATTGTGGCGCTCATTGACAGAGGAGGAGTCGCCGGGCAAAATTTTCGAGTTCGTTGGGTAAGGCATCGAATGCTTGGTAGGAGGAAAAAATGGGCTCTTTGCCACTCCAATAGGTGGTAGGTCGGGCATGTGAGCTGCATTGTTGTCGTAGTTGGGCTGAATGGACGGGTATCTCCCAGCCAAGTAGCTATCATACGCATTGCGACCGGACTCGCCGAATGCACTATGATTTCCAAGAGCTATGTCATAAGAAAAGGAGCTGTCTCGACGAGTCGAACTGGCAACATAGGGCATCTCGTCTGCGGTATGATATTGCTGCTCTGCACGGTGATAGAAATGCTTTGGCATGTTGTCTTCAGCCGATTTGTGTGATACTTGGATCCGCCTCTATTGTTGGCAATGCTGATTTGAGTGTCTATGAATAACTGCCTCAATGAATCGACTCGCTGTCAAACAACTCCATAGATAACGAAAGCACAAGATGAAGTCTCGCCCCTTCAATTCTATTTCAATGAAGTGAACCTCCACTTTTCACTTCCATGAATAAATTGCCGAATGGAGGAGTAGCCGAATGTGAAAACAGTTTGACATATGTTCGATTTAATCATGTACAAATCGTTTACGGAAAAGAAATGCTTGGCATGACCCACATTGAAACAAAGCTTAAGAAACCGTCAAGAAACTAAACTCTTCCACATACAAAATCAATACACGCCTTGGATTTTTATATTTTAGCTGCGTTGTATGGTCTTTCAAGTATTAATACCTACCGGTTTTGCTTATACTATTAAATTTCGAGAGTGCCATAATGAAATGCCATTGCCACCATGACCGCTGCTTTGAAACCACGCCATCCTGTCAAATTATCTTTCTCGCTAATCTTTAATAAAGTATCAAACACCATAGTGCCAATCCCTTCGGTCAAACTCTTGACTCCATATATACCACCCAAAGCCCTTGCGACCATATCCGGCCTTACCGATGCACTCACCAACGATGATACCGATGGACATTCTCTTGTTAACAAAACGAACTCGTGAACGTTGGTAAAGAAGAAAGCCAAATTCGTTGTTCTTGATCTTTATTACCTTGTGTTATTTCGAGCGCTGAAGGAAACGAAAAAGAAACTTGCGTACAATTGTCCTGTTGAGACGGTGCACCGCAGGAAATAGTGAACGATTCCTCTCTTTGTTGTTGAAATGCAGGCTTCTCGTGATGTGTCATCTGATCATTGAAGCAAGCGACGATGGCATTAATCGACACTAAAGTCTGGCCTACATCAATTCTAATTTTTTTACAGATGGCGGACTTAGTGGTCATTGCCAATGTCTCATTATTCATGAGAGTTTTGGTGTTGCATACTCGAAGTTGATCAGATCTTACTGATGCCATTGACAATGTAGTCTTGGATTTCTTTGCTGATATGAGATCTTTATTCTAGATGTTGTGACGTTTTTTGCGACTTTCCTGTGCAGTTTTATGACGTAGTTTGACAGAACACTTTTCTTCTATTTTTATATATTATTTCAAAATTTACTTTCGATTAGCAATAGCTCGTAATTCAGTTCTAAGTCTGATTATCACTACCAATTCCTTGTCTAAGTCCAAAGAGAATAGGACATTTTGATCAAAATAACTAGGGTGTCTTGACAAAGAATAGAGACCCCTCTTCCTCCACGACCACAACGACGACAACAATGACGAAGAATGACTGAGCGCGGAAGAGCGGCAGTGATGCCAAGAACAAGAATCAAGGAAGAAACCAAGGTCAGAAGGCTTCCGCAAGACAATCGAAATCCATCCTAAAAATCAAGTGCACCCATCAAAGCGAGCACACGATCAAGGCCTCATTCAAGGATAGCCAAGGCAATGACATCAAGGAATACATCTACATGTTCCGCGACGGTGATCCGGCCGAACTCCTTATCGAATTTGAAAAGCAATTACTTGCAATTGGCAATTGTTACGATCTGTTCGAGAATGGGAGGTGGAAAGTCCTCTGCCGAATTGGAGGAAGAGCACTCGTAGGATGAAACACGAAGTATTGGATTGATATCGTTGAAGGAATCTGCAACCACAACTCCGGCAATTCCGATGCTGAATGCAAGAAGTTTAAAAGGTTGATCCAGAAGGTCAACTCGAAATACCTCAGGAAAGAGGCCATCGAAGAGCAATGCAATGCGATGGAATTTGGAGATCTAAAGTATGATGACCACGGCCGCATGAATGTCATAGAAAGGATTTTTGAAATCAACAACAATCTTGAATTACTCGGAGAAGAAGTCAGTAAATTCTCAATGTGTGGGATGGTGCAAAGAGTCATTCTCAACACCTTGAAGACTGCCGCCAGCCTTAGATTCTATGACAAGGGTGGCAAAGACCTACAAGACAATGATGAAATCATCAAACTTTGTTGCAAAATCACCACTTTTCTCAAGCAAGAATCTAATGCCAACCATGACAGCCATGACAATCACAATGGCAACGGGTCAAGAAATGACAAAAGCAGTTCCAACGCTAACAGCAACAGAGAAAGTAGAGCTGCAGCCCCTTGTAGAAAACATAACGGGACCCACCAATGGAAGGATTGTCCTGAAAATTGGTGAAATAAAAATCGTAACAATGACAACGATGGGAACAACACTCATACCCCCAACCCTTCCTCCCAAAACTCCTATTCAAGAAAGAGTTCGTGAGGAGAAGTCAAGAGTACAGAGTGTCAATGATCAACTAATGGATCTCCAATGATCTGCTTTGACACCGATTGCAAAGACGATGATGAATCCGCATGCAGCAGCCACGCTTCGTGCGGCAAATTGATGGAAATCATTGCCAAATCAGATACCAAAACTCAACACCTTCACCCCATCACCATCATCACTCTCCTAGACAGCAATCAAAAAAGGATGGCCTGAAGGTATTGCTCAATCAATACTGTACAGATAAGGGTTTGATCTCCTGTGACATGGTAAAAATGATGAATCTTCCTACGACAGCCAGCACTCCCAAAATTTTCACTACAGCAAATGGCACATTATCTTCAAACAAAACTTTGAAATTGGAGAATGCTATGTTACCGTGTCTATCCACTAACCGGTCCTTCACAATCAAACTAATGGTGAATCCCAAGGAATGCT